>PISX010005810.1:0-103686 GCA_004024625.1 Mellivora capensis | reverse complement strand
AAGAGAGAGAGTTTGACTTCTTCCTTGCCAATTTGGATACCTTTTATTTCTCTTTGTTGTCTGATTGCTGTTGCTAGGACTTCTAATACTATGTTGAACAAGAGTGGTGAGAGTGGGCATCCTTGTCGTGTTCCTGATCTCAACGGGAAGGCTGTGAGCTTCTTCCCATTGAGGATGATGTTTGCTGTGGGACTTTCATAGATAGATTTTATGAATTTCAGGAATGTTCCCTCTATCCCTATACTTTGAAGTGTTTTAATCAGGAATGGATGCTGGATTTTGTCAAATGCTTTTTCTGCATCAATTGAGAGGACCATGTGGTTCTTCTCTCTTCTCTTATTGATTTGTTCTATCACATTGATTGACTTGCAAATGTTGAACCACCCTTGTAAGCCAGGGATGAATCCCACCTGGTCATGGTGGATGATCTTTTTAATGTGCTAGGTTCTTGCACCCTTATGACGTTCATCTTGTCCATCTCCATGCTGGGGGCATGGATATGGACAAACTCTATGGGTCCTGCCAGAGCTGAGAAACTCTGATTGTAAAGACCAGTTCAGAAAGAAGAGAATTCATTTACTTCCTTCTAGAATTTATCACATGGGACCCATATGGGCACAGAGCTCACCCCTTTCCGTCATCAGAGCTGGCACCCACGTTGTTGCGCTCTCTGCATTGTTGTAGCCAAACCTGTCCCTCTTCTATTCTTGTTAGGTGGCTGCTCACAGCTACAGGGCAAAAAGCCCATCAAGACCTTCTTGACCTATAATAATGGCTAACACCCTTGCTCGCCACTGCTGCGGGTCCCAACACCAAGCCTTGCCTAGCCTGATATACCTTCTCGCCTCCTCCTTGACTATTCAGGACACACTCAGCTTCTCTGGCAAGATACTGCTTCTCTCAACTCACTGTCTTGGCTCCTAGGTAGCCAACTTGTCTTGGCTCACTGTCTTGGCCAACTTTCTATTTGCCATTTCTTTTTAACATCCTCCAAACATTTGTTTAATTGTAAGTCCAATATTATGAAAAGGCATTTAAGCCTGCAGTCTTTATTTTTTGTTTTTTTGGGGGGAGAGTTTTTTGTTTTTTAAGTAATCTTTGTGCCCAACCTGGGGCTTTAACTCAAGACCCCAAGATCAAGAGTTGCATACTCTCTTGACTGAGCCAGCCAGGTGCCCCAAGTGTGCAGTCTTTGAACGCATTCCCACCATAACCCACGAGAGTGTAGGTTAGTCATCTGGATGTCTTGTCCTCTTTGATATGGTGAAATCCATATGCCTGTGCATGACATCCATACAGTCATCAACCTAGCACCCATCTGCCTCATGAAAAGCCACTTTTTCTGTCTTCTGGTTAAATTCATTTTCCAGTCATGTCTCCAAGGCTCAGTGCCTTCATGGCTGGGAGAGCATGCTACAAACACCAGCTCTCACCTCCTTTGTGAAGCACTCTTGGACGCCACAGTCAGAACTGAGTTCACCTGCCTTTGTGCTCCCCTACTACTGTTTTCTTCTCTCCACGATGGAAGACATCACTGGGAATTATAATTGCATTTCTTGTATGTCAGTTTCTCTCGCTAGACCACAAGGAACTGTGAAACAATACTGCTTTCTGCTTTCACCCATGACTACCACCGTGCCTAAGATTTAATACTTATCAGATGAATGAATGAATCAATGAGTGAAATGACTCTAGACCCTAATTCACCTGGCAAAACAAAGATCTTGAGCTTGGTCAAAAATCAGGATTAACATGAGCATTTGTTGAAATGCTTATTCCCAGGCTTCAGTACGTGAAGGTTTTGATTAGGACCAGGGTAAGACCTGGCAATCTACATTTTCAAAAGCCTCCAAGGATGAGTCAGATTCATCAGATCTGGGGACTTGCCAGAGCTTTGGGTATTTTTCTTGGGAAATGATGTGCTTTTGCCATTTCCCAGTGCACACAGTCCAGAGCACCAAGGTTGGTGGTGGGTCTGTTTGGCCTCTCCCTTCCCAGGAGGACCCAAGAGGCCAGCTGCTCCTCCAACATGCTCACCCCAAATGAAGAAGAGTCTTTACAGCTTAAAACTTCCTACAGGCTGTGCTCTGACCAAGGCAGACCTGTGCCCATGCAGATGCCCAGGGTCTCAGAGCCCACCGTGATAGAAGATTTGCATTTTGACTAACTTCTATTCGAAGAGGATCTGAGGAAAATAGAGCAACACTTTGCTATCAGGGTCCTGTCATTCTCTTTCTTTCTGATGTGATTGACAGCCTGGGTGTGAGCAGTCTGCTTTTCAGCCTCCATCCTCCTCTAAATGAATATTGATGCTGTGTTTACCTGTAATTAATATTCATTGCGATAAAGGAATTACACTCATTCACTTTAAATTATATCCATCTTGCATAAACAGGCTTTTAATAACAGATTTTCCAGGGTGGAAAAAACAAGCTGTCTGCCCCCAGCCTTGTCTGATGCCAGGAAAGCCGCCTCTGTGATTGATAAAGCAGATTTCAATTTGTTACTTGGTGCAGTGGGAGGAGCTGTGGGTGGCAAGTTAGCTCCTCGAAGTTCTAGCTCCAGTTCTGCTGTAGCTACTGTGGGTTCTTGGGCAAATTCCTTCCCCCTGTGCTTCCCCTTCATACCTGAAATGCACCAGATCAAGTGTTCTCATCTATGGCTGCATATTGGGATCACCTGGGGGTATTACTGAACTATGCCAAAGCCCAGACCATAGTCCAGATGATTTAGAACAAAGTCTCCATGGGCTGGCCCTAACTAGTATTTTGTTAGAGGATTCTCAGGTGGAAGATTGTAGCTCCCACTCAGGGTCCAAAAGGAAGCTCAGTGCTGCCCTGGTATACCCTTATGCTAGGGGCTCACGTCTTTGGATTGACTTACTGGTGTTCCCTAGGAGTGGAGAGGAGGGAGTAGTACTGACCAGGCACCTGTTCGGCACCAGGCACATCCAACATCTCATCTGTGGGTCACTGGACATGTCTCAAGTCTACTATGTGCTAGGCACGCGGGATGTTAGTAAGCAAGGCAATTTCTGCCATTATGGACCTGACGATCTAGTAGGGGAGAGAGACTAGAAGGTGATCATTAGCAGTAACTTCATGAGTTTAAGGATTTGCAGAGGAGAAGTTATCAGATCATGTGACAGTGATGCCAGGGAATACTGATAAGGTAAACCCACTTTATGAAGCAATGCCTAAGATCTAATGAGGACAAGTAGGTTCTTAATTCACCTAATAGGTGGGGAGAAGCACTGGAGTCAGAGATAAGGCGAATATCAGCATTCCTGATTTACAGATGAGCCAACTGAGGCCCAACACTCTTAAGGAGGTCAAAATCCACCCCCCGGTACTAACTTTTTGGCTGGGAGGAGTATTAGAACCACTGAAAACCACAAGTAGGGCAGAACTGGTCCAAATGACCTTGGCTGCAGTTGGACAGAGAGTAGGAATCAGGCTGGAGTGGGGAAGGAAGGAAGCCACAGGCCTAAGGTGGGCTGTAGGCAGGAAACGCCACTGGCTTGGCTGTGTGGCAGTCCTGGGAAGGAAGTGGCATCGCGGTGTTCACACCAGTCTTGGACCGAGTAGCATTCTCTGTGAGGCAAACATGACAACAGGAGCGGTCCAACAGCTGGGGATATTTGGAAGAAGCCGGTAGCAGGTGTCCTCCCCTTAGCATAGAGTCAGGAATGGGATCCCAGACTCTGAGAAAAGCAAGACAGGGTCCCGCCCGTCTGGGTTGGACAAGCCCTGCAATGCAGCTTCCTCAGGGAACAAGGTAACACCACATCTGGACAGCCCTCCAAGGCTCAGAGGCGAGAGTAACACAGGAGGTCCAAGACAGGACGGTACCACAGGACTCCATGCTCAAGTCCGGAGCTTTGGCCTGAGGACAGGGTCGGTGCTGGAGGCTGTGGGCGGGCTTACCTGAGGACGGGAATCAGGTAGTTCTGGGTGTGGAGGGAGCAGGCACGCAGAGGTGGGAGGCGGGTGGGACTCGACTGTCCATTCCAATGGTCTTCGGGGTCATGTGATTCTTATCTCCCCTGAGAATTTACTTCAGTATGTCTGGGGTAGTGTTTGGGAGCCTGGATTTTTAAGAAGCTCCATAAGCAAGTTTATCTTACGTTTCTGGTTAAGAATCATGGATTTAGACCCATCCCTTCAGTTTTTCAGATGAAGAAACTGAGGCCTAGATAGAAGAAGTGACGTGACCAAGGTCATACAACACATTAGCAATAATAGGACTTAAACCCCGCTTTCTTTATCCTTAGTCCAACACACCTAAAAGTTCAGGATATCCATTACCATCACCGCAGTCACAACAGCTCCCTTCGTGCATACTCCTAAGCCTCTCATCGTGCCTGATCTTCACTGTTGGGGTTATCTATGCCCCAGGTAACAGATAAGCAGACAGAGGTTGTGGGACATGAGAAACAGTTTGCTGGCTCAAGGCCATGTGGGCCTGGGACAAGAACATCTTTCCTAGTCCTGAGATCTTTCTCCTGCTTCAGATTATAAAAGTTGGCTTTTCTCCCAAGAGGCAAAACCTGACCCTTCTCAACCTGGACAGTCTAATGGCCTCCAATCCATTTCCTGCCCACGTCGCCTGCAAGACCTAATGGAGTGACGCAATAAGGCTAAAGGGGAGTGCGGTAATGAGTGGCCTCGAGGCATAAGTGACATTTGGACAACTGGACAGCTGGCTGCAGTGCATTTGGCACCCCAAGGGTTCCAGCTGCCGGAACTCAAGTGCCAAGTACATCAAACTCAAGTGTCACCAAGGTCTGAGCTCAGCTGCTCCCTTAACGTTTGCAAAATGTCCTGCCCGCAGTCCCCCCCCTCGCATCCTCCCTTGGCCATTTTCGGGTGCAGATGAGCTGAGGTTACGTGCAGCTGATCCCAGACCTGCTGGTTAATTATCTTGGCCTGTAATTAGTGTTTCTTATTCCTCACTCCTTGCCAGCTTCCGCAGTTAATATATCGTATCTCTGCAGATTCTCCTCTGGGAGGGATCCGAGGCCACGCAATGAACATTTCCGGTGGGGGCCGTCTTTGGGAGATGCTCCCTCCATCTGCTGACTCTGCCATCACCCCCAGCATTGTCCCTGATCCCTTTCTTTCCCTCACAGTCTCTACCAGCTCTTCTGGTCCCTCCTGAACATTTCGGGACCGTGTCTTTGTCTGCCCATCTTCGTGCGCTCTGATTTGCTTGGGCTTCATCATCTCTCACTTGGACTTTTGTAGTGTGCTCTTAATGGGCTTCCTGCCTGGTCCTGCACATATCACCTATAGCACAGAGGCAGAATAAGCTTCCTAAATTGTCCATCAGCCTGTATTACTCTATCCAGAGTACAACATTTTTAGTTTGGCATACAATGCCCTGGGCACCATGGTCTGCTTATTTTTCAATCCTCTGTCACGCATGATTTTTATACCTCACTAATTCAGAACTGCTGTAATTCTCTCTCTCCTTCCTCCCCTGCACATCCGAACACATATATACATATGTGCAGATGCACATACATGCGGGCACCGCCTATCCACGCTGTTCCATGACCGGGAGGACAGAAGGCGGGGCAGGAAGGGCGTCTGATGGTTGGGGGTGGGTGCACCCAGGAATCATCACGAGGAAAGGGAGAAGAGACTCATTCTATGTGGCCCTGGGAGATGGGACTAGAAGCTGAAAGTTCATTGTGATGTACAGAAAAATGACCTGAGAATTGATACTGTTGGAGCATGGGAATGGGCTCCCCTGGGGAAACAGTGAGTGTGCCACCTGGAGCGCACGGGCAGAGGCTGTGTGGCAGAGATGCTGTTGGTGCAGTTCCTGCTCCAGGCACAGTGGGAGGCTCTGGTCCCCAGATGCATTCAAATTCCAAGATTCTGTTAACCTCTGATGCAAAATCCACACCAAGTTTTGCTGTTTCCACAGAAGACTTTCCTGTTCGGGAAAATCTCCCACCTGTCTGCACATTTGCGCCCGATTTCCTGCACGCGGGTGCACATACACTCTGTGTACATCCCCACATGGACAATCTCCGTGGCGCCCAGGAGCTTCACCACACCCTGCCTCAGGTGGCCTCAAATATCTGCTGGAGGCAAATCCTCCCCTCAGTCTGTGGCACAAGAGGAGCAGGAAAATAATGTGGATAATTGTGGGGACGCCACGTGGACTCCCACTTGTTCCACAGGGACCCCATGCTGGGCTGAGTGTGGTGACTGGTGAGAGCTTCCATTCCCTCACCGCGGCTCATCCCCTGTGTGCTGCTCAGGGGTGTGAGGCAGCCTTGGTGACGTGGCTGCACACATAAGCTACTTCATCGGAGACATCACCAGAGAGCAGATGTCACTTCTAGCCCGGAAAGGCTGGCAGGTCGGTGGTGGCGTGCTCAATGAGAAACATTCACCTGGGTCCCACTGTGAGGGAGTTTAGAGGGGAATTTGGGTGCTGTTTGGTTTTCCCTCAGATGTCGACCTGGGAGGGTGTTCAGGTACAACTCTACCCTATCAGGTCTGTCACCGCCTCCAGTGCAGACCACACGATGGGAAGACACCAGGACTTCTACTCTCATCTCCTCAGAACCCTGAGGAAGCATGGTGCTGGACACCCAGCATCTCAGGAATTAGATACTGAGAAATTTTTTGGAAAACAAGCTAATTTTGGGGCACCTGGGTGGTTCAGTTGGTTAGGCGTCTGACTCTTGGTTTCCACTCAGGTCATGATCTCAGGGTCAAGAGACTGAGTTCCACATTGGGCTCTGTGCTCAGGGCAGAGTCTACTTATCCCTGTCCCTCATCCTTTCCCCCTTCACTATACAAATAAATAAAGTCTTTAAAAAAAAAAGAAAAGAAAAGAAAACAAGCTACTTTAGTCTTTCAGGATTGGTGTGGTAGAAGTAACACTAGTCCAGTGATTAAAGCCCTAGTTATAGTCCCTTAACAGTTTTGTGATTTTAGGTAAATCTCTTTCTTCTGGGGGCTCAGTCTCTTTATCTGTGTGTTGGGGGTGGGGAGGGGAGTAGGGAATAAACTGATCTCCATTCTTCCTTCCAATGTGAATATACTAGAAGGCTCTGATTTTCCTACTTCAAAGGTCAGTGAACTTTTTCTGTAGAGTGCCAGATATTTTCGGGTCTGTACGCCACGTGGTCTCTGTAACACCTACTCAGCATCGCTGTTATCACATGGGAGGAGCAATGAATTAATGAACTTGGCTTTGTCTCAATAAAACATTATTTACAAAAACAAGTGGCAAGCTGATTTGGTTTGTTGATCCCTGTTTTGTTGACTCTTGTTCTAGTCTATTCTATTTTCCACACAACAGGTCTGTCTTCTTCGGTCTGAAGCAAGTGGTGGGATTCTATTCTATTCCAGTAAGTTGACTTTTTCACGAAGGGACTTTCCCAAGGCTCTTTCCGCCACCTCTGCGCAAGCCAAGTGTTTCCAGCTTACAGTAAGTCTTTCCTTAAATCACCTCAGAGTTCTCTTGAATTCAGAACCAAGAACCATATGGTAAAGAAAGTAATGGGAGTTGGCCATTTTCACTCTGTCAAATAAGTCTAGGTTTTCAAGATTTCCCAAACTGCCACGTGGAAAATTTAGTGAATAACAGAGTTATTGAAACTTTTCAATAACAAGATCTAGAAAGGGGCACCTGGGTGGCTCAGTGGGTTAAGCCTCTGCCTTTAGCTCAGGTCATGATCTCAGGGTCCTGGGATTGAGCCCCGCATTGGGTTCTCTGCTCAGTGGGGAACCTGCTTCTTCCTCTCTCTCTGCCTGCCTCTCTGCCTACTTGTGATCTCTGTCTGTCAAATAAATAAATAAAATCTCTTTTAAAGAATATTTAGAGAAACTATCTCAAGAGCTAGACACTTGGTCTCCTCTTCTTGACATCCCATATCCTCTTGATCTAGCATCAGTGGCTTTTACACATCCTCCTATAACCATTACCGGGTATTGTATCAATTTTATCACTTCTAAGCTATGTAACTTAAGAAATCACTCAATCTCTCTGTGTCCTAGTTTTCTCAGTTGAGTGAAATAATTTGTTTAAAGAGTTTTGCACAGCACCTGGCATACAGTAAGCACTTGATAAATACCACAAATACTGTGCATTCGCTTCTGGTCCTGTGAATATTTTCCATACTTACCTGTCTCTGGGCCTTCCCTGCTTTCATCCTCACACATCTGTTTTCTTCTCATTCCTCAAGATTGAGCTCAAGTCCTGATTGACCAGGAAATGTTTCATAATCTTCCTGCTGAAAAATAACCTTCCCATGTCCCACTGACCTCCCTCAACTGAACCTCCTACTCCTACTTATCATGGTTATCCTCTACTCTGTCATACTTTGTTGGCACTTGCTACCATAAACTCCTTAGGAACAGAAGACATCATCGGTTCATTTGTGGATTCTCTCCCTGGTAGCGAGACCTGTTCCCCAGCACACAAAGCATTCTTTGTTAGTGTTGGTTGAGTTAATGAATTAAGTAAATCCCGAAAAGCCTCACTAGTCAGATTCGACTTTCCTTTACATTTTGCGTTCTGTATTTAGTTTCATGAGGATGGGGTCTCCTGTCAGTTTCCAGCGGAAACCTAACGAGGCTCATTAGTTTTCAGAATATATTGGATATGGTAACTGACAGAGATGTGATTCTTGCTCAGGTTTGCTTGAGTATGGGTGGATGGTTTTGCTTGATAACTTGCAGATATGAACTCATCCACTTACACATCTCAGTATAGACTGGAGACTTGGAATATGGGCCTCGGAGACAGCAGAAGCAGGTGTGCTCGAAAGCTAGCTAGGGCTCAAGAGAAAATTTGTCAAATTTTGCTAATTAAGTCTGGAGTCCCTCTCTCCCTCAGCCTGTCAGGAAGAGGACAGTAAGCCGCAGCTAGCTATTTTACTAGAGAATTCCCACTGTAATATTTTTCCCTGTCATTAGTGAAGGAGAAGTCTGTGTGCATTAGCCACATATTGAGGCCATACTGTACCCCAATTTAGAATATATATTTGCTCCTACTTGACTTCCAATTTATGGAGTTGAGTTTAACTTCAGGGAAATTTTGGTTCCCAGGCCTGTGACACTTCCAAGAGCTGGATGAATCATAGACTTTTAGAAAATTGAAAAGGGACTTGGAGATTAACGATTCTAATGTCCAATGCATCCATCTCCCCAAATATCTCTAAGGGATGGCTGTGCCACTTGCTCATGAATGCTTCCAGTGACAGGGAGTTTTACTGCTGTGTGAGACAGTCTATTTCTTTTTCATTATAACTCCAGTCCTTATTGATATTAATAGTAACATCAGCTTGTATTTTTGTAATGATTTACTTTAAAGAGACAATCTTCACATTCTTAACGTTTGATTTTCACAAGGTTGCTGGGAAGAGGCATGGGCCCATTCCATCAGCAATCTTCACTGATGAGGAACGCAGGCCTGGCTCGCTGCAAGCGGTGTGCCCTGTGTGGTCTCTGACTTCACCCAGGAGATGATCACCACCATGCCATGAGTCCCCTTTTAGAAAACAATGGTTACTTTTGCCTTCCAAACTAGAAATAGTAGAGTATGTTTTCTCAAAGCGTAGAAGGGAAAGGAAAGACTCTTACTTTATGTTTTGAACGCAGATGTCTGTCTCAGGACTCCTTTGAGATGGCTTCACCATGTGGCCGGAGTTCAGAGAAGAAAGGAAGCCTGGAAGAGGTCCTACCTGTTGGACTGGCACCTCAGTTACCATGGAGGTGATTCAGGCAACCACCTGGGACCTGCTCTCAGCGGGTGATGGCTTGTATCTCAGACAGCCCAGGGCAAAGCCCAGAAGCTGCCAGCTTGGTAGTCTGTGTGGTGTTCTTGGCCCCAGGCTTGGCCCTGCTGCAAACAGATGTCCTGGGTAGGCCAGGCCTGCCTAGGGGCACTGCTCTTTTCCAGTGCTCTCTTTTCCCTCTCATGAACTAGGATAAGTTCATGAACCCAGGGGTCTTCCCCTTCCTTAATTCAGGAATCCTAGCCTATCTACCTGTTGCTGTGGATATACCTGGATAGGGTCTAATGGCTTCAATGCCCCAACACCCAGCCTCAATAGTACTGAGGGAACTTACATTGGCTGATGGTGCTGACAGGTCTAGGCTGTCAAAAGAATGGGTTCATAAGAATGAAACAGAGGGACACCTGGGTGGCTCAGTCAGTTAAGCATCTGCATTCAGCTCAGGTCATAATCCCAGGGTCCTGGGATCGAGCCCAGCATTGGGGTTCCTGCTCGGCTGGAAGCCTGCTTCTCCCTCTCCTACTCCCCCAGCTTGTGTTCCCTCTCTTGCTGTGTCTCTCTCTGTCAAGTAAATAAATAAAAATATTTTTTAAAAATAAAGAAAAAGCAAAACTCTAGCAAAGTGGTAAGAATGTGAACCATCCTAAATATGGTAAAAAAAATTATCTTTCAGATGTTAACAGCAAGCTTTATATTAAATATTGAAACACTAAAGATCTTCACATCTTAGAGTTCTTATTTTATTTATCTTTTAGGGCACAATTTTAATAAGGTTTCTGTGAAGTGTAGATATAAGTGCTGTCTGAGTTCTTGGTTAAGAGTATCTTTTTACCACCTTGCAAGTGAAAATAGTTTGATTTTTCTGGCCTTGAATATTTTCCCTTTAAACTCTCAAAATGTTGCTTCTTTTTCTTCTGGCATTTAATATTAATAAGAAATCATCTGAAGCCAATTTGGTTTCTGTTTTCTCTGTAGGTAAGCCATTTCTTCCCAGTCTTGTCTGGATACTTGTAGGTCCAGCGGGTTTTTTTAGTTCCTCCGATATGAAAAAACAAAACAAAACAAAACAAAAAACAAAAAATCTTACCACAGTCTGTGTATGTGTAGGACTCTTATTTATTGATGCTCTTTATGAGATCCTTTCAAACTGAAATGTACATGTTTCTTTGACTCAAGCGATGGTTTTCTTCTTCCTTTTCTTGTTTCTTCTCAATTTGCAGTTTTCTCTTTCCAGATTTTGTTTTATACCTACATGGGCTCTTCTGCATGTGTTCCCTCTGTCTTTATTTTTCTTCAATTGCTCACCTCCTTCTGCCTTTCCTTTGATCATGGGGGCACTTTCAAACATGCCTCTCCTGCTTTGGTTTTCTTTGGTATCCAGCACACTCTGTTTGTTTGTCCTTGGCTGTTGGTTTTCTTTGTTGTCAAACAGTCCTTCCTTTATAAACCTGTATCATGTTGCTAGAAGAAATATCTGTGTGAACATTCTCCAGATACACATTAAATATCCCCTCTTTCCCCCAGCAACTTTATTTACTAGAAAGATGTTGCTCTGATTCTTCAAGTCTGTGCATTTCCAATGTCAGATGTTGAGTCTGAATCTCTCAAGAATTATTTGTTGACCATTTAGACATTTAGGTGTAGACAAAGAGAAACTGAAGGAGTTTAGGCTCAGGATAGTTCTCCTTTGCTAGTTCTGCATTCCTAAACCCTGGAAAAGAGACACAGAGCCAGAGGCGGTGAGGATGGTCTAGATCTCTGCATTCTTTGCTGGCGCTCTTTTCCAGAGCTCTTTTCTAGAGCTGTGATTTGGAAGTTAGCTCGGGTAGTGGCCTCATTTGCCTGCCTTCAGGGCTCCCTGGCACCAGGGTCGTATGTCCTTGTGCCAGGACTTGCTCCAATGTACCAGTATAGCCTTCATGTTGCGAGGACCAGGAAACTTAATTCAAACAGGTTCAGACAATAAAGGGGAACAACATGCTTAGTTAAATGAGATAAGGCAAACTCTCCAAGAGTGTTTTGCCACAGTCCAGGGATGTTGTCAAGAACCAAGTTTCTTTTGATCTCCCTTCTCTGCCTGTGAAATGTCGACCTCACTCAGACACTGAACTTCCTCAAGGAGACAGAGGAGCTGCAGTAGGGCCCAGAGATCCCATCTGCACCCACATGACCCTGAAGGAGAAAGAGTTCACTGACTCAGGAGGGACACCTGAACTTCTTATAACTGTTGAAGGGAAATGCACTTTCACTGATAGGCTTAGACCAGACATCGCCCTCCTCCTGTTTCCAGAGCTGGAATGGAGTTCATTCACTACTATTCCCTGCCTCACCACTTCACAGCATTAAATGGATGGGGCGGGGGGAGTCACCTGTAATATGTTCAGGCTTTTAATGTCCATCCCTTTTGTTGTGTCCTCAGAGCTGGAGACAAGTCCTGGGAGTGGTCTGAACACTGCAGAGATACATTTACTTAGCCATGTAAGTCTATTATATTAATTATCCAGTTCATGAAAAGTGTGAGTGGGAGTGAGAGTTTGGGGAAACCCCTTAGCCATTATTTTGGTTTTAGTCCACTTTTGTATTCCATCAATCCAAAAATTGATGAGAACGGAGCAAAGAGATTAGATTAGAAGAATTTCATGGAATAACACTAAATTTTGATATTAAAGTATGGAGGTTTGGGTTCATTCTTGAATGTAACATTGTTTTCGAGCGCCTGCTACTTTCCAGTTGTTTCATCCCTAGATGTGAGGGTACAATGTTGCGCCAGGTAGAAAATGATCTTGCTCTCAAAGGGTTTAAGTGATCAAAGAGATTAGAACAAAGTCAATAGATTTTTAAGTGTGAAAGTGCTATAAAAGGAGAAATACCAGCTGCTCTGGGAACACATGGGGTGGGCACAAAATCCAGGCTTGAGGAATTAGTAAATGTTTGTCTATTAGAGAAAAAAGACATCTGAGATAAAACTTCAGGGACAGCAGGCATTTGGCCAAAGGAAGATGATGAAGGAGTCTTGTAGACAGGGGAGCAGCATGTGGAAAGACCCAGAAGCGAAAGGCAGCAGAGCAGGATTCTAGAGCCAGAATACCTGCTTTCAAATCCTGGCTTGGCTACTTAGCAGCTCTGTGATGGTGAATGAACTAATTTCCTTGTGCTTCCATCTGTGAAACAAGGATAAGAATGGGCGCTCCCTCATAATGTTGTTATGAAGATTGAGGAAGTTAGAACAACGCTTTGTTACATAAGAAATAAAAGGAATGGTACATAAAAAATAAAACACATCCTTCCACACTGCATCAGCCAATAGTGAGTAACAAGTTACTTTCTGGTGTCTCCCATTCAAGATAGCTATGCTTATTCTCTAACCTCCAGCTGCCTCAACAAGACTGCCTGCTTGATCCTTCCCTGGACTAAACCAGCTCACTCAGGACATAGGCTAAAGCACAAAACCAGAAGAGGAGTAAGTGGGAAGCACAGTGCAGCCAATGAGCCAATGTGCAGGGGGTCCACAAGGATCCTGGAGAGATGGGCATGTGACATCTAAGACAGAGGCAGGGGCAAGGCAGCAGTCAGCAAGCCATACCGGTGGTCAGAGAGACTGACAACAGATCATTGTCAAAGCTTCTCTACCCTGTGCAAAGACAAGACTCCATTTCCCCGAAGCCTGACCAGGACCAAGTCAGGCCCTGATCCAGGGAAACCACAATACAAGGCAAGTTATCAAAGCAATGACTGTTTCCTTTGATTCATTCATTCAAACGAAACATTTATTAAAATGCTTAACATGTGCCAGACAACATGTCAGGTGCTAGAAGTGTTAACAATAATGTGCTGTCTTTGTTTCTAGTTGTCTAAACCATTCAGAATAATGAGTAAGACAGATAATACATAATACAGTGCTTTGATAAAAATAGGCACAGGACAGTATAGTAACAAGCCCAAAGTTCTGATCTCACCAAGCCCAGTTGCAAGAATGAGGGGAGAGGCAGGGAAAGGGGCAGGATTAAGTAGTCTTCACTGAGGAGAAACCTTATTATTAATATAAGATCAGGGCTAGCTGGCTTCTAGAGTGGCCTGCTGAGGCCATTCTGTAACATGACCCTTTCTAGAATGTAGGTTAGAGACTGTAGGTTGCAGTAGACAGAATCCTATTATGAAGGTAAAGAGAGTATCTGAATACAAGAAAAATTGCAGAGTGTTTATAAAATATTTACAGACCTCAAAAATATCATTAGTTAGAATACTATTCAACAATAAAAAAGAATGAGATCAAGGATGCCATTAAATTGCTTGCAATGCACAGGATACCCGCCCCCCACCAACCCCACAACAATGAATTATTTAGCCCAACATATCAATGGCTGAGGTTGAGAAATCCTGGTCTGAAGAGGCAAGCAGAGGTCATGACGGTTATGGGGTCAAGCCAAGGAATTTGGCTTTCCACTTAAGAATAGTAAGCAAACATGGGATGCAGTGGGGGGGATCGGCATGATGAGATCTGAATTTTATTTATTTTAAGATTTTATTTATTTATTTCACAAGTAGGAAGAGAGGCAGGAAGGTGGGAGGAGCAGGCTCCCTGCTGAGCAGAGAGCCCAATTTGGAGCTCGATCCTAGGACCCTGAGATCATGACCTGAGCCGAAGGCAGAGTCTTAACCCACTGAGCCACCCAGGTGCCCCAAGATCTGAATTTTAAAGAGAACACTTTCAGGGTAGCACAGTGAAGAGCTTATAGAAATCAAAATGGAGATGTTCAGAAAGCCACTGAAGATGAGGTTATGATACCCAGAAGTCACTGGAACTGTAGGCAGGCAGCAGGGTGCATCAGGCAGTGTCTATGGGAAGGCTTGTCCTATCCTAAGATGAGGAGAGCATCAGATGAGAAGGTAGAGCTCTAAGGGACACTAACAAGCATGGGAAACAGAGCTTGCAAAGGAAGCTGAGACAGTCGCTAGAAAGTTGAGGAGAAAAACAAAACAGAACAGACTGTGTGGTGTTACAGAAGTCCACGTAGGTTGTTTCAAAGAGGCCAAAGTTCCGCACAGAGAACAATTGGTAGTTACCCAATGAATTCAGCAAAAAGAGGTTAAGGGAGATGATGGTAAGACCAGGTTCAGTGGGGTTTGGGGGACAGAAGTCAGAGGAAGTGGGAAGTAAGAAAGTGGAGGCCAAGAGTGTAAGAGGACTCATTTGAAAAATGTGGCTGTGACAGGGAGGGAGGATGTCAGTGATGGCTAGAAGGCTATGTGGGGTCAACACATTAAAATGCTGAGTGGAAGCATCGGTAGACAAAGATGATCAGAAATATAAAATAGGGGAATGAAAATGTCAAGGTTAGTGGGAAGGACTGAAGTTGTCACTCGACTTAGGTGGAAGGACACTTCCGCTAAAAAGCAGGACAAAGGGATGGGTACAGACAAAAGACTTTGTAGGGCTGGTGGCAGAACATTGAGAACATTGAGTAGATAACCAGTGGGAAGCTTTTGGCTTTCCCAGTGCACGAGGTAAGGCCATCTCTCCAGAGTGAGCTGGTAAAATGGCAGGGTTGGGATTTGGGGGAGAGTGCACACAGTTCAAAGTAGCTCTAATACAGTGGACGAGAAGGAAGCAAGAGATTATGGACAAGGTAGAAGGCTCTATTGAGACTGGGGACATAAATATGCAATTGCATCAATGTTTTTCCTGCAGCATCCAGCAGGGTACTTAAGTATTTGACTGAAGTGGGAAGTAGATTCATCCCCAGCTGATATTTTTAGCAGTCAGATGGGACAAGTCTCAGTGTAAGAACACATTATCTAACCTGGAGAGAGACAAAGGTAAAGGTGGCAGGGTGCTGATGGGCAGAGAGACTAGGGAGGTCGGGGGCTAGCCAGGTCTAGCAATAGCTTTGGGCGGAGTGGCCGAAGGTGGGAGCTGCTATGTTTAGACAGATAGATAATCTAGAACATGACAAGGTCAAGGATGAGGCTGTGGGATGGGGTAACTAAACGGAGTGGAGGTGAAGGTCATCGGAAATGAAGAGTCAGGGGTAGAAGATGGGTTTTCTTCAACAAAGTTGAGTTGTCGTGGCAGGCTAGAAGCTAGCACAGACTCTGAGTGATGTTTTGTTTTTGATTCTCATTTGCATTTTATCCATAAATCTAGACCCGCTATTACTTGCTACACTCAAATCTATCTAGCAGGCACACTTCAGGAAATCATGCAGAAAAGAATGGAAACATTCCTGAAGGCCACATATGAATATGGACCACTGTGTGCTCATTGACTTGAGGGTTAGAGCTATGGAGAATGTGGTCGCCTAGATTTTATAATAGTCTTTTTGTAAACCAACACCCACTTGGCCCATTTGTACTGGTACTTTGACTTGCACCAAGCCCAGGAGGGCCATGCCAATTTCTCCTGTATTTTCTTTTCAATTCCAGGGAAGGGGGAGATACCCCAGGATTTTTTAATAAATCTGGAAAGAGGCCTGAAGGTCATCTTCTCCAGCTGACCTTTAGTGTAGAATCATTCAATATCCTCTCTATGTGGTTGCCCGTCCATTGCCGGAAGAGCTTGGACTTCAATCCCAGTCTTTAATTCCTAATCTGCCCCTCTGTGTGTAACTCCAAATTCCTGGGATGCTACTAGAGAGAGGGACTGTCCACTTCTGTCCAGCCTGAATGACAGTCTTGCTCTGCTGTCCCTTACGTTGAATGAAAGCTCTCCATGTAGTTCAGCCCCCACCTGCAGCTCAGCCCTTGGAGTTAGCAGGGACAAGCTTGCATCCAAAAATTCCATTGAGTGCTCCATGCTCTAGAGCATCTTCCCTTTCTCAAGGCACATAGTCCCCTTTACTTCACTACTCTTCCCTCTTCTTAGGCACTAACCTCTGCACGCTGTCCTCCTCTTCCAGCAGGTGCGTCTGAATCTCTTCCTCGGCTTTACCTACTCCCCAGTTTTCTCTGAGGGAAAAGTAAGCTCTCCTAGGAAGTAGGCTTTCAATATTCAGAGGACTACCCTCAAGTTCTCTACTCTACTACCCACTTGGGACAACCTGATGTTGCCTACCACATTAATATGCAACCCCTTACGTAGATCGAGAGCCCCAACACCCCCACAGAATGCTAGAACTGGGATTGAACTTGACACCATCTAAGCCAATGCTTTCTTATGCAGAAAGGAAGCTGAGGCAGAAGGATACAGCCCCTTGTCCAGATCATGGCAATCGGCTGTGGATTCAAATCGAGGTCCTCTTGCCGGAATCCTATCCTCTTTGTTTATCCAGTTCTCTGGGGGACAGGATCTCGTTTTCTTCTCCTTCGATATCTGTGCCAGAATAATTTTTCCGCTCAGTTCCACATATTAGTGCTCTGAATATTCATTTCCTAAGCTGCGGGAGCTTAACAAGAACAAAAAGTAGATCCAAAAATTAATCTGTTGTTGGGTGACATGGATTATGACAAATCCCACAAAAAAAGTGGGAGAAAACACAGAAGCAAAGCCTCGGAGTGTTTACAGCCTTATGACATTCATCAGGCTGCGACCCCAATCGGACACGACAGAGCATTGTAAATCGTGGGGCTGGAAGGGGCGAGCAGGGGGAGAAAGCAGTGAGGGGATGCTGATGCCTCCAGCCACATTCATCACCTGCAACCTCCCAGCCTTCCCGGTTTCCCTTCCCAGGGGGCCCCCCCAGACACAGCAGGGTGTGTAGAAGCAGTAGCTCTCCCTGCGCTCTCTGCAGATCTGACTCCTGCTACTGATACTCAATAATTAAAGGTGCTCACAGGGCCAGCGAGGCCCCTCCTCACTGAAACAAGGTTATCATGAATCTGGATTTTGAAAAATGAAATGGAAAAAAAAAATCTCTGAAGAGTTGGCTGGGAAACAGACAGCAGTGACCTCTTTTCCTCCAACAAGGATGGAAAACCTAATGCTCATTATCATGGCTGAAAAGGAAGAGTGCCCCCGCAGAGAGGTACAGGAAACTGGCAGAAAAAATGATATGGGGAATGAACTGGGAAAAATCAATAACTTCATGGAAGATACTAGGTCAGATTGTGCCACTGCTCCAGCATCAGTCTCCTGAACCGTCCGGGGGCGCAGGGGCAGGGGTGGGTGGACAGTATTGCAAAACATCAACCTAGAGGCCAAGATGGGGAGTCCTTTCATACACTCACCAAAACAGCCCTGGGGGCCGGCGACTTTGAGCCTGCTTGTCTCCTGCAGCTGGCCAGGGCCTCAGCTGCTCCCTGCACAGGCTTAAACTCTCAGTGATTCCAGGAGGGCTTGCTGGATCTCCCCGAGGCCCGGGTTGCACTCTCAGGGCCAGCCTCAGGCTGCAGGGGTAAAAAGCCAAGTTCCCGCTGACTGGTGTGACTGCTGGCAGAATGTGCAGCGTCCGTCCCTGCCGCTTCGCCTTGTGACAGCCCCCGGCAGATCTGCCTCCATTGCTCTCAACCCTCTTCCCTGGACGTCGATGGGCACCATCTTTGATTCACTTTGCATGTTACAACTGTGGCCGTCTCCTGGACTTCATCCATCAGAAAGCAAGCTGCTTGCTGGTGCTACAGCAACTCCGCCCTAAAGACAGGACTAATGGAAGCTGACCGTGCCTTCCCGGGTCACACAGTGGAAAGAAATGCACAAGTGGGACTTAGGGGACCTGGCTTCACCTGGTGTCACTCTTGGTGAGTGGCTCAGACTGCCTGAGCCTCAGACTGTGAAAGTATAGTGATTTTTAGGCAAGAGTATATTTCAGTATCATTCTTGGAATTTTAAAAAAATATATGCCCTCTCCATCGCTAGGCTTGCAGATTCAGAATTTCCAGAGGTGGGCCTGGGCATCTGTACTTTATAAAGCTCCAGTAAGTGCATCCATTCTGAAACATTTCTTATTAAAAGTCCCAAAGCCATTGGGTTATGAGAGGGACAAGAGAGTTCTGGGGATAAAGGTACATTCTAGTGGATAAAATGCTCTAAAATTTAATTATTCATTTTAATCTTCTGCTTTTCTTCTCCCCAACACACAGACACAGACCCTCTCTAAGTTCTTGGTCTAAATGTCTCTTTTCTTTCTGTAAGTGGGTCCTTGTCTTTTCTTTATTCTTGAACTATTGAGTTCTAATGCTCTAGTCCATCCAAATGCATCTATTTCAAACGTCTATATAGACTTCTTTTTTGAAATAATACTATCTGATATTTTGGTATGGTTCATATTTAAACCATGTTAGTACATACCTCATTAAATATAGTGGGATGAGTATTATTCCCATTTCATAGATGAGGACACTGAGGTTCAAAGAGCTTCCTGGAGGGGAACGTATACCCTTGTATTCTTATTTGATGCCCAAGCTTTCCCCTCTTGAGTCAGCCCAAGAATTATATCTAAATATTTACTTATAATTGAAATGTTAACCATTACAAAGTGAGCCAGTAAAGAATGGGGCTGAGAGGACCTAGGGGCGCCTGGGTGGCTCAGTGGGTTAAGCCTCTGCCTTCGGCTCAGGTCATGGTCTCAGGGTCCTGAGATTGAGCCCCACATTGGACTCTGCTCAGCGGGGAGCCTGCTTCCCCCTCTCTCTCTGCCTATCTCTCTGCCCACTTGTGATCTCTGTCTGTCAAATGAATAAATAAATTTAAAAAAAAAAAGAATGGGGCTTAGAGGACCTTTAAAATCTCTTCCATGGCTTTGTGGGTGAAGGATTCTAGTGTATGTTTGGAAATATTGATGACTGACTGAATTCTTTATTTTTCACCCAGATATCATGAACTGAGAAGAGGATGAGTCGGCCCTGTGTGAGACCTCGTTCTTCTCCCAGAGAACAGCACAGGGGTAACTTTGCCCCTTTGAGCTTATGCCCAGCTCTCCTCTCTCATCACTGCAAGCTTGGTAGATCTTGTCCTTATACCAGGCAGAACGGAGGTCCCACATGCGAAGGAGCGGGGTCGTTCCCATGTACACGGTGGAGGCCAGCGGGGGTTGGCACTGGGTATTTCCCACTCCACCCCCAGGTCAGTTAGGCTGAAACCCAAGTATGCTATGCTCTGGTGAAATAGTTTTCCTTGGGGGAAGACCTTGTGAAGAGCAGAGTTGTGTGTATCCTTTAAAAATTGTTGTTTTTCCTCTCACCCTGCTGGAAGCGAAAGAATTTTCTCCACCTTTATAGTGAGGCCCTGCTGGGGTTTCTGGAGGTAGAATTCACGAAAGTATGGGACTCTCCCCTGACGGTGCCTCCTGGATATTAAATTTTGAAGCTTGTCTTCACTGAGCCTCCAGCAACTGGCCAGTGACAGTTTCCAGAGTTCCTGCTGGTTCCCGCGGCGGCAGTTTCTGCTCCTGGGCTCCTGACTCTGGTAAGCTATCTGTGTCCATCCATTTGTCTCTCCATTTTTCAGGGCAGCAGTCTGCCCTGTAACCCCATGTCTCTAAGAGCTCTAAGAAGAGTTGTTAGTTTTCATCTTGTTTGGTTTTTTCCTTGTGGTGGTGATGACTTCTTGGCTCCTTATGTGTCAGATCAGAAAAGGCCTTCATACACAGGGGAAGGAAGTAAAGAAAAAGTAGTTAAGTTGCTCTTTCGTCTTGGCTGGGGTGCAGAGAGCGCAGCCTGAGACAAGAACTTGGTGCATGTGGTTAATGTGAGAGGTGATCCCTGGGGGGCGGGAACAGCTGGGTAAAGTGAGTCAGGGAGAGGAGAAAAGCCAGTGAATGGCCTGGCTTTGGCCCGCTGGTTTCTTGGCACTGATCTGCAGTGGGGGTGGAGGGTGAGGGGCTTAAAGACCTGCTTTAACACATCTTCACCAGAGCCTCGCATAGTTCTGACTGGTTTTAAGGCTACCTATATTGAAAGAGGAAGTAGTGTCAAGCACCCTGTGCGCAGGGCTGCTGGACAGCCTGGCATTGGTCACCCTCCTGTCTGGGGCTCACCGAAGGTCCTTTACCCCACATATCCAAATGGTTGCCTACCGGGCCAAATCCCAGACTCCCACGTGGATGGCGTGGGGCCTGAAGCCAAACAGGTTTTCCCAGAAATTGTGAAACCAGCTGCTCCCTTGAAAACTGGTGAGTTTTTGTTCCCAGTCTTTTGAGTTTACCCTATTCCTCTGGCTTATTTATTTATTTTTTTATCCTTGACATGACCTTCGATCTCTGGAGTGGAGTTTCCAGTGGGCCTCGTCCTTGGCCTGAGCAGCAGTGGGCTCTGGGTTTCCTACGGTTCCGCTTCTGAGCTCACTTTTTACAGGTAGCTGGCTGTCGAGATGGGGGCTGGATGTGAGCCCTGGGGCAGCATTGGCCTCGCCCAGGGAGGTGCAACAGAGCAGGGCCGGGGATTGCGTACCAGTAGGGTGATGGGAATGAATGTGTATCTGGATCATCTCGGAATGTATATGTATATCTAAGAATGTACAGTAATAGGAGTGGATGTCTCTGCCAGTAAGAATTCTTTAGTGACTCGTGCTTTCTGAGGCTTGATAGGCACACTATTTGTAGGTTTTTTTCGCCCTGTACTACTATCTCTATATACTTTTATTTTGTTTGTATTCCCAATGTGTTTAAGAAAGGCTTTATGGTAACTTAACAAAGAAACCCGCCATGCAGCGACAACAAGAAGTAGCAAATACTTCTATTTGCTTGCCAAGGGCTGATAACTGGTTTTTAAGTCATTCAATCCTCAGCTCAGCCCTGGGAGGTAAGGTGGTATTATTATCGCCACGTTTGAGATGGAGAAACCAAGGTACCGAACAGTAAAAGGGCTTCCCCAGGCCGCCAAGGCAGAGAGCGGTGGGACTAGGACCCAACCCTGGCTGCCTGGCTCTGGTCCATGCTCTGAACTAAAAGGATAAGCTGAGAAGAGTGAGACGGGGAAGGTGAAGGTAGATGCTTCTTCACAGATCTGTCTTTCTTGCTAGCCTGAGAGTGAGGGAGAGCAGATCATAGGTATTTAGTAGACGTGTTATTTGCTCTTTTAAAGACAGCTGTCTCATTCTGCTTTCTGTTGTAAGTAGCTGGCTGTCTCCCTAATGTGCAGTGTAGGGGCAGTGGTGAGGAGAACCTGCCCCTTCTGTTGTGTTCTCGGACAGTGTGATCTTAACGCCTTCCTTCCCCTCCAGGCTGACCTTTTGCTGAGAAGTCCTAAGGGGAGCAGTAGTCCTTCCTAGCATGTGTCCAGGAGCCCCAGCCCAGAGAGCACAACCCTTAGATGAGCAGCATGAAGTCCCCCCACTTGAATTCCTCTGAATTGTTCCTTCTGCCTGTTTTTTTTTTTAAACCTCTAGCAACCCATTACTTATTTAGACAAGCCCACACTTTCCTGGCATTTAGTGTGGCTCCAGAGAAGTTTGAGTCCTGGCTCTGCCATTTAATAGATTGGTCATCCTCGGGTCTGGCAGGTGAGCTGTGTCTGGCATCTCCAACCCAGCAGCAGGCACTCCAACCCTGGTATGCATTTTTTCCTTATTCTGAATCCCCAAGGCAGGGAAATTGACCTAGCTTAGGGGTCACCCAGCCTCACTGTTCCCCAGAATAGCCACCTTAGAAATTTCTGTATCTGTGCGGCATCTACCCATAGAGTTTCTGTTAGTTGAAGAGCTGTTTTAAAGTGTGAGTAAAATTATTGCTGTGTTAGGGAGACTACATTTCTTTTCCTTCCTTCCTTTTATCCCTTCCTTCCTTCCTTTCTTCTTTCTTTCTTCCTTTTTTCCTTTCTTCCTTTTTTTCTTTTTTCCTTCCTTCCTAAGTAGGCTCCATGCCCCACGTGAAGCCCTACATGGGGCTTGAATTCATGACCCCAAGATCAACACCTGAGCTGAGATCAAGAGTTGGATGCTTAACCCACTGAGCCCCCCAGGTGCCCTGGGACTACACTTCTCATTTCTTTTTTTCTCTCCTTTAACCAAACCAAGTCCCTCTAGCCCTTTCCAACCCCAAGCTAAAGTCACTATGGAAATAGTGGACGACTGCCATAAAGAGAAAAAGTTGATTCCTAAAGGCTTTCCAGGCTTTTCTAATCCTGTGGGTTCTGTTCCAAATTCCTATAATTATCTAGGTATGCAAGAGTTTCCTTCATTGTCTGTGTAGACATAGGTGCCCTCGATGTGTGAAGTTATAAAAATAGAACGTTTGTGTAAAACAGAGCATTCTGGCAGGGAAGGAAGAAGGGGAGCATGTGAAAGTCTAGAAAGTCTGAGAAGGCTTAGGCTGATCCTGTCTGGGACACAGTAACCCTAGTGGGGCTTCCAAGGACATAAGGTCCTGCTTGTCTTAGCTCCCCCATTTGAGTCCGAACTCCAGAGCTCCAGTCCTTCTCCCCCTGAGTGGGAATTCTTTCTAGCCTGTCCCCAAAAGATGGCTCCCATGTGCTTGCATCCCACCCTGCACGATAATTTACATGGCAAATGGCAGAGTTAAATAATCCTTTCATTGGGGCGCCTGGGTTAAAGCCTCTGCCTTCAGCTTGGGTCATGATCTCGGGGTCCTGGGATCGAGCCCCACGTCGGGCTCTCTGATCAGCTGGGAGCCTGCTTCCCCCTCTCTCTCTGCCTGCCTCTCTGCCTACTGCTCTATCTGTCAAATAAATAAATAAAATCTTAAAAAAAAATAGTAATCCTTTCATTTAGCTTGGTGTCCTGCCCCAGGACCCAGGGGATCTCCCTAGACCAAAACCCTGGTCAGGTTTCAAGATGCTTCCTCCCACCCTAGCTCCAGAGTGCCCGCCTAGAGCCTGACAACCATTCTCAGCGGTCTTCTCAGGGATGCAGGTAGGTAGAGACATCACAGGTTTTGGAGCTCTGCAGGCCTGGGTTCAAGTCTCTTGCCTGCCTACACTGCTCAATGGCTGTATGGCTTTGGGCAAAGTAATCTACCTCTCTGTGCTATCCCCTGCAGAAGGCCAGGAATAATCCCCCCAGGGGATGTGGTACGGGCCAGTGGGTGCAGGAGACCAGCATGAGACACAGGTCCCCCCAGCTACCTTCCCGTGTCTTCATGAGAGCGTGAGCATCAGTGGGGGGGAGAAATGGCTTCTTGTGGCATTCATCCCACCACCGAGCACAGTGCTTTGCCTGGTGTAAAAATAAGAGAAAAATAAAATATCCAAGGCACTTACCAGTGCCTCCAGAATTTAGAACAGAGCTCTGTACTCTGGAATATCTCTGAGAGGCCTGTTCACAAACTGGCAAAACTCTGCTGCCCTCTGTCTTCGAAACAAAGACCTGTTCTGTGCACTCAAACAGCCCGAAATGAAAGTTAAAAGAGAACAGCTGACGCATTCCAGACCGAGAAAACGAAACTGATGTGTTTTTTGCTTTTTTTATCCCCTCCCCTCTTCCGGGCTGCTGAGTAAGACTGAAGGACTCACTAGACATGGCTTCCCAGCCTCAGGGGAAGAAAGCAGTTTTAGATACTCGGACTTGGGAGCGGACATTTCAAGAGCTGATGCAGCAGGAGAAACCCCGGGCCACATGGACCCTGAAACTGGACGAGAAACTGGAGCCAGAGTACCTCGCTGAGGGCTGGAAGCAGTACCAGCAGAAAGGATTTGGCAGGTGAGTGAGAGCTGACCTTCTCTGGCAAAGGGTGTCAGCTTAGCCACGACTGATTGATTCCTTTGAGAGCTTGTTAAAGGAACCAGTGTCCCCAGGATCTCTATTCTTTTGTGGTCACGGTGCCCTTTTCATTTTGCTTAGCCATGCCAAAGTTTCTTCTTTTGCTAGGTTTCTTCCCTAATTATTCCTGGAAGTTCTCAAGGAATGCTTCCGTATTCCATACACCTGCCCTCCCATTCTCTCACCACCTCCTGTTCCAAACTGGTCTATCTAGAGACTTCTGCTATTTTTGCCCTCAGTCCTGACTTCCCTAGGCGCAGCAGCCCTATTGGGCCGAGCACCAGCCCGGGACCAGGGCCTTCCTTTAAAGCCCCAAGAATGGAGGAAGGCCACACAATCACTGTGAACGTGACTTTGCTGAAGGCCTGGGGATAATAGAGGGAATGGTACAGCAAGAAAGATATCTAAAACCCAGTTCCTGGAGTCTGTAAGTAATGCTCCTCCCCTAGGGGCCATCTCCCCCTTTCACCCCCAGAGAACCTGCACACTGCAGAGAGCAACTTCCTTGCCTAGGTCGAGATGGGGTGGGGTGGGGGCGGCAGTGAGAAATGTTGACCTAGGCAACCAGATCTCCTCTTATGCCGCACACGGGCACCTTTGCTGTTCTCTCCACCTCACCTGCTGTCCTGCTTCCCTCTCTGTCCTACCCTGACTCCATCTGTCCTTTGCTCCATCCTTATGGATGACGAACCAAGCCTGCACCTTTTCACACTTCTGTTCCCTTACCATGATATTCTGCACGTCTGGCAGGCCCTTTGACCCCTCCCCTGCACTCATTCTTCAAGGACCAACACAAGTGCCCCCTCCTCCTTAAAGCATTCCCTGATCTTCCTAGGCAGCATAAGTGTCCCTTCTTCTACATTCCCATAAGATAATGGTTTTACATATATGTATTTAAAAACAAGCTGTGTATCCCTTTTTGACTCAGTTTCCTTATCTGGACATTGGGTTTAATGATACCTCCCTCGGAGGGGAGCTTTAAAGATGAAGTGGGCTAACAACGTAGCCCCTCTTACAGTGCCTGCCTTAAAGGAGTTCCTGTATGCGTTTTCTGCGATCATATGGAGGACCAAGTTTCGCTGGCAGTTGGCAGAACTACTTTTCCCTCTGAGCCATCCAGAGATGTTTTATTAGCAAAGAGGCAAACTTGGGACCACGTAGGTGGAAGCTCAGTGGATCACAGGAAAAGGTTTTCTGAAAAAACACAATCCCTCTCATTCTTATTTGGCAAATTTTTAATATCATATGCACCTTCTCAAATTGGGAGAGATCACAGAGACAGAGACCAGGTCTGGCTCCTTCAGGTCAATGATCACCTGAAGGCACAACAGCCTTCTTCCTTCTGTCTGCAGGTTCCAGTGTTCCTCATGCCGGCGAAATTGGGCTTCTGCTCAAGTGCACATCCTCTGTCACATGCACCTGGAGCCCCGGAAGTCCCAGGGCCAGGTGATTATGCGGCTCTTTGCTCAGAGGTGCCAGAAGTGTTCCTGGTCTCGATTTGAGAATCCTGAGTTCTCCCCAGAGAGTGCCATGCGGATTCTGAAAAATGTGGTGCGGCGTATTCTGGAGAAATTCTACGGGAATGGCTTTAGGAAGTTTCCGGAGCTCCCCATCATCCGGGAGGTGCCTTTGGATGGGTCCCATGACACAAAAAATTGTGAAGCATGCACTCTGGGCTGCTGTTCATGGAGGTCACAAAACAACATGACAGAACTACCAATATCCCCATCCTCCTATTTGGATATTATGAGTTCCTCATGTCACATGGGTGATGTGGACAGCAAAAACCAGGAGTGTGGGTCTATCCAGGTCTTTAAGGAGCCAGAGCCCAGCCATACCACTGCAGACACCCAAGCACCAGGGGCTGGCATTCAGGCCACATGGGAGACTAGTAAACAGCCCACTCCAACGACAAACAGGGAGGCCCCAGAGGGAAATTCACAATCCACACAGGAGACAGCACCACAGACCCCTTGGAGGACATACTCTGAGGTTTTAAGGTTGGACCGCCAGCAGTCTACACAGCAGTCACGCTCACAAGACACATGGGCCATGTCAATGATAATAGGGTCATACAGTCAGACTAGAGGAAGAGCAGCCCCCTCTGCACTAGGGTCACGCCTACATCTCACACCCAGGACAGCTAGGGGGTTTGTGATCCTCAGTAGAACTCAAGCTACCTGGAGACGTTCACACAGATATGCTGTTCCAAACACTGGTCGCATGTACCCTCATTCCATGCAACGAGATACATTCTCTGAACTGGATGTATTTCTCTACCTCTGGATCTGTATTGTTTTGTTCTTTGTCTTTGTAGGCAAAAACTCAGAAGCTGAAGGAGGGAAATAAGTTTGTCTTCTTTTCTTCTGTCTTAATTCCATGGTAATCGGTGAACTGGTTGCTATTTTAATATGACACAGAATATACTTTGAGATCTAAAAGGGTCAAGTTTGTAAGAATAAACACTAATTTCCTAGATCTCCTTAGCAGATAGTCTAAAACATAACCTAGCAGATAATGGACCAATAAAAAATATTTGTTGAATCACTAAAAGCTCTTCACTCATTCATCCACTCATTCATTTCCCTCTCTGTCTCTATCTTGACATATCTTCACAAGAACTGAGGGTCATTAGTGTTAACAGAGAGTTATTGTGGTAGGCAGAATAATAGCCCCCCAAAGATATGCATTCCCTACTTCCCAGAACATATGTTCCCTGTGCATATGTTACTTTACATGGCAAAAAAGGATTTTGCACGTGTGATTAATTTAAGGGTTTTGAGATAAGGAGCTTATCCTGCATTATCTGGATGTACGCAATGTAATCACAATGGTCCTCATCGGAGGGAAGCAAGAGTGTCAAAGTGGGAAAAAGGAAATTTAATGATGACAGCAGAGCTTGGAATGATGGTCTCCGAGGATGGAGGAAGTGGCCATGAACCAAGGAACACAGACACCTCTTAGAAGCTCTTAAAAGCAAAGAAACACATTTTCCTCCAGAGGCTACAAGAGGACCCAGTCCTGCTGATATATGACCTCAGCCCAATGAGACTGATTTTAGACTTTGGACCTCCAGAACTGTAAGATAATAAATTTGTGTTGTTTTAAGGCCCTAAATTTGTGGTGACTTATTACAGCTAAAATAGGAAAGTAATACAATTATCAATATCGTCCCAAGGATTGGGCAATTATATTTTAACAAAAAAGAGAGATTAGAAATATTGATATGCAGATCCCCTCTTACTTGTCTTTCTCCCCTACTTAAATCTACCCAAAAGCCCCATACAAGAGACTCCCTTTGATTTGGTGACTCCTGGAGCTATCCTATTCTTTCACTTCTTCCAGCACTGGAGGAGGAAGCATGCAAGAGCTTGCCAATCCTGAAGTCGTGTGATGCATGGCTGCATAGTTCACTCCCTATCTTCATGTCTGCCAGGCATTTCTATGTACCTCTCAAACTACAGTCGCCATGTTTAAAATGAAGCATGTCTCACTTCCTGGGCCTAATTTGACTCAGTCACCAAGCTGATCACCTTAGAGCCATCTTTTAAATTCTTCTCTCTGTCACCTACTCTTCCTGTCTCTTCTGTTGTCAAGTTATCCCTTTCTTCCTATCAGCATCTCTCCCCAACCAGTCCAAGAGCTTAAATTACTGAGATAACTAGAAAATTTGCATTTTACCCCATAGGCAATGAGAGGTCATTACTAGCATTTGAGGATATGGGCAATTTGAGTGGAATCACATTTTTAAAATATTATATATTTTTAGGAAAGAATGGAATAGAGAATAGGAATAGAAGTCTGACTTGAGAAAGCAGAGTGGTAAACACAGAGAGTGGTATCCACAGACAAAAAAGGTCTTGAAGGAATTTGAAAACAGTGAAATGTCAGCAGGAAAGCCAAGGATAAAATTATCTCTTTTTCTCTGATAGTGTCTTCTCTTTTCCTCTTAGGCCATTCCCACAGCATGCTCCTTTTATCACTACCTCTTCCCCAAACCACCCCCTGGACTCTCTGGGTTCCTCCTGTTTTCATACATTTTTGGTTCCTTCACAAAGAAAATTGGCCTGGGGACTAGACACTTTATGTCTAGCCTGGTTATGCTGTGGGATGTGGGGCAAGTCATTATCATTCCCTGGGCCTCAGTTTCTCCATCTCTAAAATAGGTTAATGCCTTCCAATTAAACATAGTGGATTGAACACATGCATTTCCCTCTGAGCTTCCTTGAAACCTTACTGAGTGAGAGTGAAAGGAGAAAAAAAGGCATCAGTACACAAGGGTAAAGAGAATGGACAGAAGCCAGAAAACTGATCGACTAGTGGTAGATCACTGACTTAGCAGGGCAGAGAGATCTGGAACAGAAATTAGGCAAGGGAAAACTGAGGTACAAAGCAATTCATATGGCACAGTTTCAGAAAGTTCAAAAACTGTAGGCAATAGTGGCACTGAAGGTGGGTGCTGAGGCTGCTGAAGTAAGAGGACTGGCTGAAAGCCTTTACAGCAAGTGTCTTTCCTCCATCCCTCTATAGCTGGTGACCATTCTTAACTGGATCCAGGGAGAAGAATGGAAGTTTAGTCTCTGAAGATTTAGAGGGACTCTGGACTCAGGGACTTGGGCGATGTGAAGGGAGGGAGTGCCACCCAGCAATCAGAAAGGTAGCTCAGGTCTACACACTGACTCTTTGGGACTCCCTTACCCTACCATGAAACCTGGGAGCCATGCCAACCTTCAATCTTACCCATCCAATCCTCAAATACACAGGAGAGTGGATGGGTCCTCTTTGGGAACACTTATGAGCTCAAGAGACAAAAACAATATATATATACTTAAAAGGGTAGTGGTGGTGGAGGGGGGGCATTTCATTCAATGGAATGAGTAGCTGAAGTAGCTCCAGAGTGAATCCACCAGATACAACAACCCTACAGAGCTTCTAGTCAACTCTTTGGTGTCAGACACTTAATTTGGACCGACTGCCAAGGGGTATCAAATATTTGATATCTTTCCAAATGTGAAGGCAAAAAAAAAAAGATTAACAAAAAGTAAGGAGTCAAGAAAACAGATAATTCAAGGATAAGAACACAAACCAAAACATATTTCAACAGTAAAGCTATGACTTATGCCTCAGAAAGACAAGAGAAAGTATAATATTCATGAAACAAATTAGACCTATTCTCTGCAGCAAGTTTAGGTGAAGTAGCTATCTTTGGCTCGAGGTGAGTCCTTGGAGGGAGTTCAACTACAAGTCTTTAGCAGGCAATGTTCCTGAAAACTGAGGGTATGAGTTCACCGGTCCCAAAGGCAGGGATCTGGGTGGGGGACCACAGCTTCCATTACGGTCAATATTTTGGACCACTTCAATCCACGTGCTTGGTATAAAGTGTCCAACAGGCAAACTGAGCCCCATCACTGAATCTGTCTTGGGATGGCAACTAGATAATTCACTATCTCCCTTTACTATCCACTCTCCATTCCCCTTCCCCAGGCACCTCTGCTTACCTTATGGGGTTATCCAGACCTTCGTTCTTGAGGGGTGTGGGACTTTGGTCACAAGGTCTTTCTCAGTCTGTGTCTGTCCACCCCCTGTCAAAACTGGACAGACACAGACTGTGCAGTACCAAGAGAGAAAAGTACCAAGAGAGCCCCCAGTGGATCACTTTGGTGCCAAATGTATTCTTCCTGCCCCCATTGTGTAACAGGAGACCTATACCCCTCTGACGATGAGGAGAGTGACACTTTCTTGCCTGCTGTTGTTCTGTTGGCAAAAAATCTGTGAAACAACCAGCTGTGTTGTTGTGTCTTGCTGTGTTCCTTAGTGGGAGCAGTCCCCACCTAGCATGGCCAGACCTGTGGAGCCTTGTGTTGTGGTTGAAGGGACACCTTGAAGATGACACCTGATTTCATGTGAGTGATGATAAACAGGGTCACCCGTACTTCCACCTCTTGATTTCCATACCCATACACTACCTACTGGGACCACACCCACAGTTGTCATTGATTCAGGATGTATACTCCACCCTGCTGGGATTGTGACCCATCTTTGCAAGGCAATATCTCCAAGAGGTACCCCAGCTGCCTCTTTAAGAGGCTATGTCATTGATCTGTCGGCTGGCAGCTTCCAGGTGGAGCTGTATTTGATGAAACCAGGGAATTCCATGCCTTTATCACCTCTGCTGTAACTCTTTTGCTACAACTTTGGTCATTGATCTAATGTGATATTATGCTATGTGTTAGTTCACTAGGGCTGTGAGAAAGAACCTGTTCCAGCCTCTTGCCTAGGATCTAGTGGTTTTCTGGCCATGCCTGTGGACTTCCTTGGCTTGTAGAAATGTCACCTTGATCTCTGCCCTCACTTTCACGTGGTGTTCTTCACATGTGCATTTCTGTATCCAAATTTCCCCTTTATTTTATAAGGACTCCAGTATGGCCCTATCTTAATTAATTACTGTCTATTTTCAACTTTTACCACATGATTGAACTAAACCACCGGTGAAGCAAGAGTGGCCTTTCCTTTCCTCTGTTGACTGGTCCTAAGTAACAGCCTCTTCCTGAACAGGTGATCAGCTGTGACCTGAGGGAGAGGCACTAGTGCACCAGTGGAGGCTGACCTGGGGGCTGGGCCACCACTTCACCCAGCTCCTTTGTATTCTCTATGTCTGACTTGTGCTCAGTCCCAGGCTGCATCACTTCCATATTCTGATGGATTATACTGAGCCTGCACTAAATGGGCCTTTCAGAATCTAGGTCATGATGGGCCTCTCTGGTTCCATCATATTTTAATATCCCACCATCAGGAGTTCTACCTCTATGCAGCCAAGTGGCTTGTAGGAGTTGGTTTTTGAATGGCATGTAATTCTCTGATGCAGATGGCATGGCCTTGCTTCAGAACACAAGTGTTATAAATTGTATTTCTCCTGCTGGAGATTGATGTAAACACCACCTGGCATGAGGGCTAACTCTAGTACCAAAGGGTCTGCTGGCTCGTATGGGCTATGTGGCAGGGCATTGTATTGTGGGCCTGCTGCAGAGCCATTTCCTATTCTGGTTCCCCCTCAAGTTGGAAGCTTTCTCTATCCCTTGGTAAATGAATAACAGAAGCATGGACTACCGGGTATTGTGCTTCCTTTTAGTGGTGTGAGGGTCAAGCTGCAATAACTTGCCCTTCACTTTGGAAGTGTTGTCGTGGCATGCTCCAAATTACTGTACCCCTGAGACATGAGTGGACTTGGCAGAGAATCTTTGTAGGATTCTGTGGGACTTCCACCTCTGGAGGTTGAGGTCTCCAATGCACTTGGCCGCTTCTTACTCCTCTGGTCTGATTAAAATGATATCATTGATGGAGTAAACTAGTGTGATGTTCTGAAGAAATTCCATATGGTTCAGACTCTGCAGATTATATTATGACAGAGGATGAGAGAATTAACATGGTCTTGGGATGAAAGTATAAATGTAAGCTGCTATACTCTCTATGTGAAAAGTACTTCTGAGAAAGAATCAGTTTGTCAGATCAATGTCCATACACCATGTCTCTGAAGCCATGTTAATTTGCTCTGGCAAAAATATCACTTCTGGCACAGTGGTTGAACCTGAGACCTCTACTTGGTTGCATCTCAGATAGTACACTGTCATCCTCCAGGATCTGACTGGTTTCTCTAGGACCCAGACTGGTGAATCAAATGAGAACAGGCTGGAGATCACCACCTCTGTGTCTTTTTGGTCGTAAGGGTGGCTCTAATCTCTGCCATTCCCCCTGAGGCACCATATCTTTGTTTTTTATGATACTGTATGGAGATTTTTGGAAAGAGAAGTCCTTAGCTTTTTTCATTACAATAGCTCTTACCCCACGGAATGAAGAACCAATGAAGGGTTCTGGCATTTTCCACATGTGTCCATTCCGATGATCTATTCAGACACTGGCAAAATGACCACCAGATGAGCTATGGATTCATCGTGGATCCATCGTGAGCCTGACCTGAGCCAGGACTCAACTTATTACTTGGTCCCCACATACTTCTACTCCAGTAGCAGTCTGTGATTTATTTCAGATTCCCGAGGATCAATATCAATTCAGACCCTGAATCTAAAAGCCCCCAAAATGTCAGGATATTCTCCTTTTCCCAGCATACAGTTATCCAAATAAAGGGCCATACACCTCTTTGAGGAAGGATTGGGGATTTTGGCAGCAATCTTCCTGGTTTGGAACCACCCTCTCTTTCAGCCAATGAATTATGGGTCTGAAAAGGAGCTCAGATCTTCCTGACTATAGAGTTCTGATTTTTCTTTTTTTCATTGGTTAGCTGGTCTCAGTATCCTGATCATTCATTTGTGGTTTCTTTTGATTGTATAAGCTGAGAATACTCTTACTGGCTGCCCACCTATTTGTCCTCTATATAGAGATCAGGAAATGGATAAAACAGTTGTAGGGGACTGGTACAGAAGGCCCACTATCCAAACAATAGGAGCTCCAGAAAGAAAAAAAACCCAGAAAATGAAAAGAAAGAAAGAATGAAAAGATTACTTTAAAAACCTTTCTTAGAACCAAGGGACATGATTTCCTAATTGAGACGGTCCACGCCAGGGCCCCCTACACAATGAATGGACAGGTTCCCATCAAGACATATTATTATGAAATTTCTAATATAAAATTAGAGATATAATAAAAATATAAGATATAAAAAAGATATAAAAAAGACTCCAAAAGTTCTGGAGAGAGAAATAAGACACAAACCAAACATAAAAGGACCTAGACTTCTAACGAATTGGGCTTCCAACCTCTCAATAGCTCTCTGAGGCATTCATGCTTTTGTTAGTTTACATGCTGGGGGAGCAGAAGACTAGCCAAGGACAAAGCTCAAGCTGACACCCTGTGACCCCTGCTCCCTGCTCTTGGCTGGGGTGTCTAGGACATTCATCCAGGAAGCTCCCAATAGTCTTAATCCCTTGCTAGAGGGAAAAACAACCTCAACTTGACCATGGGTAAGGCCTCCAGTATCTTGTAGGCCCTCTTTAGCATGTGAAATTTCTTTCGAAAACCTCCCTTTTCCTTACCTCCCCCAACCCCATATTATATAATCAGCCACCTTTCACAACCCCGTTGCCATAGCTCTTTCTGCTAATGGATCTTGTTCCTGGGCTTTGATAAAGCTACCTTTTTCACCAAAGAGATCTTAAGAATTCTTTCTTGGCCCTTGGTTCTGGACCCCACCTCACCAAACCTCACCTATATTCTAAAGCGGCGTCATATGCCACCCAAAAGTGGGGCTTTGAGTCTTTTCATCTGGACTCTGAGCTTTGGCACAAACTTGGTGAGTACTTTTCTCTTTTCTTCCTTTACTCTCATTCCAGGGGCTTTTCAAGGAGTATGTCTTATTGGAACACTTTCATGTCGATTCCTCCAGCCCATGGCTACTCTAAGGGGAGGAGAAAGCCTGTCTTTTGGCTGGAAGTTAGTACCCTGCCTGAGATGGTAATAAGACTCAGAAACTTGATGCCCTCTCTTTACTCCTGTTCTTATACAAAATTGTCTGTCTTGGGCACGGGACAACCACCTACATCACCAGGATGGCTGGTAATCTTAACACTCCTGTGTGAGGTTTCTACCTCATTGGTCTAATGTGATCCTGTCCACATCTCTCTTCTAGCCGCTTATGGCCACAGGACCTGAGGGCCAGCCAAAACGAGTACCCAATTGAACTAAAGACTGACCCAGGACCATTTCCTAGGGAAGCTGGTTTTTTAAGACTGCATGTGTTGGACTATCACTTAGAACCAAGATGGATTTCTATCTTTACTGTTTTTGGTCAATGTCCTCTACTAACTACTTAAATTACAAAATTGGGTAGTTTCACCTTGTAAAACTTTTCTAGTATTTTCCATGGGTTAAAAGTGGCAGGGCAATAAGGCAGCTTTCAGGACATGGGACAACTGGTGTGGTATTTCTGTCCATTCACCAGCACCTATCTGTAGCCTAGGATGCCATAGGGAAGGGAAAGGACGCCATCATCCTTCTGGGGCCTTGTATGGCAGAAATGCCTTCATGATGAGGCAGGAGGGTGATCAACAGCAATTTTTTACTTGAAGGATGCCTCCAGTCACTTTTAACACATGGCACCTCTGACATATCCTGTGTGGGATTGCCACCTGGGAGTCAGGGAGGGGGGATTTGGTAATGGACCTTCTCTACTTTTCCAGGAGTGTGACCTCGGTTGGCTTCTGCTTCACTCCCCAGGGACTCTCCCTTGGGATACCTTTTTAACACACTGGAAACAATTCAGGTTGTAAAACTTAGGAAAGGACTGAGCTCCTGTAACACCACACACAGGGCTTCGGTCAGATCTCTCAGGTCTTTGGCAGGAAATAGGACAAATAGAGGTACTAGGTCCATTCAGTCTTTTGGAGCTCTCAATCAGTACCCAGATCTAGGGCCTCTTGCAGAAAGTGTTTGGCTAGTAAAATCCCCCCAGATATATTGGATGATAATTATCCAAACAGACCTCCTTCCAGTAAACCTAGTTTGCTGGAGGAAATATAGGTCATCCCAGATGAAGGGGACTCAACTCTCTCTCTCTCTCTCACTGTTCTACCTAATAGATGTGGGGGTTTCTCTCTCACTCATTTCCTGAGTTAACAGCTATAACTGGAGCCAACTGTGGTTAGTCTACCTCAGGATGGGGATTTTAAAGAATATTCCCAATCAGCTGCCAAAACTCCCTTTGTTTCATGGAAATTCCCTGCCTTCTCTAGCCCGAGATGGATTGCCTATTCCCCCTTATTGGTGGGAAAACATGGTGTCCCCTTCTCTTGAAGTGGGAGGCCTAGGTTCTTGTCTCACGGAGTAGAAGAATGAGCTCACGGACAAGGGAGGGTGAGTAAAGTGGCAGAAGTTTATTAGGCAACAATACAGAAAAAAGCTCTCTGGAGTGAGAGGGGTCCCGACAGGGTTGCCACCGAGGGCTTTTAGGATTGGATTGGTCTTTTATAGAAAGCTAACCAGGGGTCTTAAATCTTTTTAGCTTCTCTAAGACAGCACCTTTGTGTAAGCAGGACTAGTGATAATATCTTTAATGGTTTACCTTTTTTTAGGGTCTGTTTCTTTTCTTTCTTTTTTTTTTTTTTCCAAATTTATTTATTTGTCAGAGAGAGAGGGAGAGAGAGAACACAAGCACAGGCAGACAGAGTGGCAGGCAGAGGCAGAGGGAGAAGCAGGCTCCCTGCCAAGCAAGGAGCCCGATGTGGGACTCGATCCCAGGACGCTGGGATCATGACCTGAGCCGAAGGCAGCCGCTTAACCAACTGAGCCACCCAGGCGTCCCGGTCTGTTTATTTTCTGTTGACCACAGTTGACTGTCATACATAAGACACCCCCTCAGACACTTAGGGCAGGGTGGTCTGGAGTGTTCCTTACCTCTGGATTCCTTATATCTCCATATTTTTGGAATTTCTGTGAGCCTAATCATGGAGCCCCCTATCTATTCCCACCTAGCCCTGACTCTCCCTTTCTCATTCTGTTGGAGCTGGTGAGCTCTAGAACCCAGAACCCTTTTCTCTGCCTTCTGGCAGCTCTTCACTTCTGCCTTCCTCTCCCCCACCTCCTGTTTCTGCACCACCTTGGGCGCAGCTTGCATAATGGGCTTCTAGACCATCATCCTCAGCGCCTCCTTCACCATTGGCTCCTCCTCCCTTAAATGTCAAGGAGTGAAGAAGAGCACGCTCTGGATGTAACACCACCCATCTCAGGTTTCCCTGCCAGTGTCCCAGGTAAAAGTTGACATGGGGAGCAAACTGACTTTTAAAAGAGGGTCCAGGTGGAATATAATTCAGTATTTAAATGAATTTAAGTTTGTCGGTTTAATTAAGATAGACATGTCTTTGGAATTATCAGCATCTGAAATAAAACTGTTATTTGACTGAGGTTTACTAAAGGTCAGATAAGCTCATGTTATCTCTGTTGCAATTTGTTAGCAAAAAGATGACCTAAAATGGTTAATCTTGTCTGTCTCAAAGTTTTCATGGGTAATTAATTATTAAGATAGCTTTCAGGGTCTTTGGTAGCCTGAAACTTTAAATAGTTTTGCCTGGATGGTAAGTGGGATTAAATTCATTGGACATCTAGGTTTTTTCCAAAGTAGGATAAACTGCTAAAGCATTGAGCACTGGACATAGGTTTGTGCTTTTGACTACTTATTGAAAAGGAACTAAGGATATTTGAGCCTACTGGTAAACACACTTTGTGCTTAACTGACTCACAAATTTGCTGTCTAAAAAGATTTGGTATAACAGTTCACAGTTGGTTACTACTTTGTTTTCACTGGAGACTAAGGTTTCTAGGAGTGCAAAATTCTACTAAATGTGATTAAGACTGATGGAAATAAGGGAAGCAACTCTGTATATAGAAAAGCAGGAGAGGAGCACCCTGGTGGCACAGTCGGTTAATCATCTGACTCCTGATGTCATCTCAGGTCATGATCTCAGGGCCATGAGATTGAACCATACATTGGGCTCTGCACTGGGCATGGAGCTGCTTAAGATTCTCTCTTTCTATCTGTGCACTTCCTCACCTCTGTGCGCTCTCTCTTAAAAAAAAAAAAGAGTAGGAGATGTGTAAGAAAGATCTAAGGAATGGGAATACGTTCTTAATGAAGGTAAAATAAGGTAATTTTGTCCTAAATAAGATGGTTGTTTGGAGAGAAATGGCTTGGGACAAAATCTGAGAGCAAAAGAAAGTTGTAGAAAGTTTGTGAAAGAAAATCTTTGGAAAGGAATTTTAGTGTGGTCAGAACAGATTAAGATTAAAATAAAGGGATTTTAAAAGTACAGTGGTATAAGACTGAAATTCTCTCTCTGTTCAAAAGACAGGATTTTCTTGAATTATTGGTCTTCTCTTGATAAGAAAATGTAAACAGAGGTTTTTTCCTCCTTTGTCTGCCCAGACAACCAGATTCTATGTTTTATCTTTATCAGGTCTTCAATCAATTGGTTAAAACTTCTCAATATTCAAGAAACTAAGTTTTGCTAACAACTATAACCCCACATATTTGTCTTTGGATTCTCTTACTGTCACCTTGTTTAAATAAAAACACTTGAGTTTTAGAATGATCTGTAATTCTTGGACGCCTGGGTGGCTCAGTTGGTTAAGCGGCTGCCTTCGGCTCAGGTCATGATCCCAGTGTCCTGGGATTGAGTCCCACATCGGGCTCCCTGCTCGGGAGCCTGCTTCTCTCTCTCTCTCTGCCTGCCACTCTGTCTGCCTGTGCTCTCTCTCTCTCTTTCCCTCTCTGACAAATAAATAAAACCTAAAACAAAACAAAACAACAACAAAAAAAGAATGATCTGTAATTCTATTTAGGCATGCACACTTAAAAAAAAACAACTTCCCGATGGGGTGCCTGGGTGGCTCAGTGGGTTGAGCCTCTGCCTTCAGCTCAGGTCATGATCTCAGGGTCCTGGGATCTAACCCTGCATCGGGCTCTCTGCTCAGCAGGGAGACTGCTTCCCCCTCTCTGTCTGCTTACCTTTCTGCCAACTTGTGCTCTCTCTGTCAAAAACAAAAAAACAAAAAAACCCCACAATCCCCCCCCCCCGCCAAAAAAATAAAAAAAACAACAACAAAAACCTTCCTGATGTTTTTTAAACAAACTTCCCAAGATTTAAATTGTACAAGTCTCCTTGATTCATTAGGCCTTTTTATTTGGTATGTTCAGTTACTCTGGAAGTACTGTTAAACAAATGATAAGACTTAGGTTATATCTGAGTAAGTGCTCTAACTAGTTTAGAATTGCTATGCAGTTCCTAAAGTTTATATGTTCTGGTATAAGACCGTCACTTAATATTTTGATTATTGAAGTGTCACGTGTCCTAGAAATAACCTTTCCTTGCCATCCATGTTGTACCCACTCATCAGATTTTTAAAAATTTTTCATTTTTTTAAAAAGATTTTATTTATTTATTTGACAGAGAGAGACACAGTGAGCCAGGGAACAGAAGCAGGAGGAGTGGGAGAGGGAGAAGCAGGCTTCCTACTGAGCAGGGAGCCAGAAGCAGGGATCCCAGTATCCTGGGATCATGACCTGAGCCAAAGGCAGACACTTAATGACTGAGCCACTCAGGTGCCTCGTCTCATCAGATTTTTAACTATGTCCATTTGAGTCTCATCATTTATGGTTACTGTTCCATCTTGAAGGAGATTCATGTAAAGGACTTTTAGGACAAATACAGGTATTTAGTATATTTAAGATAAAAATTGAAATGGGTAAGAATTTCCAGAACTAAGTAAAGCTGCAGCCAAACTGAATAAGAATAGTAATTTGGGACTAAGTGAATTGAGAAAAAATGATTAAATCGTTTTTTTGCAACTCTTGGTTAAAACATTGCTGGTTCCTTAATATTTGCTCTTCCAGACTAAGGAAACTTTCTCTTAAGACATTAGTGATATACAGAAATAATAATAAAACAAAATAAAGCATTTAACCTGAACCCTCAAATTCAAAAGTTCTGGGTAAGTAAGTATTCTTTCTTCCATGACAATCTTAGTCAGTTTGCGTAAGTTCAATAAGAATCTGTTCTCCTGATAGCAGGACACCATTGGAAACGTTGGTTATTTTACTAAGGCTTTGGCTGCAATGTCTTATCTGAGAGAGACATGCCTACACTCAGATATGACCAGAAATCTTGAAGGAATTGAGGTTGACTTTATGAAACCTGGAGCCATAAAGCCCCTTGGAACTGTTGGCCTGGTACCTTGCTTACAGAGTTCCCAGCAGCCTCACCAGGTGAGTAAAGAATGTCACTTCCTGGCAGGTTGCAGGAATCTCAGGATATATTGGGGACCTCATTAAGAGGAATTTGCCCAAATCTACAGGTATTACAGGCATGTCTGATGGCAAATACTTGGCTTTGTTTCTGGCCTGGAGAGGCTACTAAGAGCTCAACCTAGAGATTCCTTATAAAAAGTTTCAGCAAAGCAGATTCTAAAAGATCTATATGATCAATCATTCTTGCTGAGCTTATGTAAATAATTAGGCCAAGTCTGTTAAAAATTGAACTTGTTTTGCAAACAAATTAGTCTTGATTTGGCTCTCTCTGGCAACAAGTGTTATTTTAGAGAGAAAAATTACATTTCAACAACGTTTGTGGATGTTAAATCCTGGTTTTGTTCTGAAATGTTGTTTGCTTAAGCTAGACAACTTGAGATCAACTTCAGAGAAATAGCTTTTCTATTTCTACACGATAGCTCATGTATAGGTAATCTTCATGCTTTTTATTCTGTGGGGATAATGACAGGACCCTATGGGCATATGATTATTTAAACAACTGGAAAATGGGATCAATCCCCCGATAACTGCATAACTCAGCTATCACCTTGACCAATACCATGTGGCTGGGATGATGAATTTTTCCTTAAAAACCAGAGCATACCCAACTCCATGGGGTTAACTATGGACTTGTGGAGATACTGAATAGCTGCACTTTCTTTATGATTGGATTGGATGATGCTCTTGGGGATGCCCTTATCTCTTGAGACAAGTCTTCTTCCACTTGCCAGTGATTCCTTGTAATTAGAGTATTGTTAAGCCTGGACCTCAAACCAAAAGGGCTTCTTGGCGGTTTCATCCCTCAAGTCATATTCATCCTAGAAGCTTCCTCTATTGATGTACAATTGCAAATAATTGCTTAGCCAAGCAAACAACAGCCATCCTGGTAAAAGGAGCCTCAGAGCTCACTATGGGAAAGTCTCTGTCTCTGATGACTTCACACGGAGTCCAGAGTGTCTTACAGACCATAAGCCACCAATGGATGATGGGAAGCTAACTTATTAAACACCAGACAATGCTTACAGATATGCCTGAAATAATATTTAAAACCTGTCAAACTTTAAACACAGCTACCCTTATGCCTGGACCTGACCATTGTACTTCTATAGAACATAACTATTCAGAAGTTATTGATCTTGTTTATTTTAGTTGACCAGATTTAAAAGATGCCCCTATTAAAAATGCAAAGGACAACAATTACTGATGGCAGTACCTTCGTGGAAAAGAGGGTACAAAAACCTGGGTATGCTATAGTCAGTTTTAATTCAGAGTGTTGATGTCAAAGACCTGTCAACAAATACTTCTGCCCCAAAAGCAGAGTGAATCGTGCCCACCTGTGCTTTGCAACTGGCAAAAGCCTTAAAACGTAATCTATATATTGACTCCAAATATGCCTTCCTAGTCCTATATGCCCATGGAGCAATTTAAAGAAAAGATGATTATCAAGCCTTAACCCCCCAGTCAAATGGACCTTCACCCCCCGACTCCTGGGTGGGATATACATGATATTCATCCAGGAAGTTCCCAGCTGTCTTTAGGCCTTGCTCCAGGGGAAAAACAACCTTGACAAGGGCAAGGCCTCCAGGATCTTGTAGGTCCTTTTCAGCATATGAACTTTCTTTTGAAAACCTCCCTGTTTCCTTACCTCCCCCAAACTCCCAAGTATATAACCAGGCACCCTTCACCCCCAACCCCTCAAGATTTTTTTCTGGGCCATCGGCACCAGAGCCCACCCCACCAGACCAAAACCACATTATGCATATATCATTTTCTAATACTTGTACTGCCTATCTCCTCTAACTTATTTTTCTTACAAAAGGTCTTTGCCTTTCATCTTAGAGGATTTCCTAAAACATCTGGTGTTGCAGAAAATCTGAGGTGACCGAGGAAACCCAAACGGCACACAGAGAGATGGGACAACACAGCTTTATTAACGCCAGCGGGCTCAGTGGGATGGTTTCCAAAGACTGAGCACCAGACAGGGTTAGGAGTGAGTTTTTATGGTTACAGACAATGGGGGATGGTAGCGGGGTGTTTTCAGGGTCTCTCAAGGCTGGGGCACTTTCCCAGTCTCTCAAGGCCAAATGGTCCCTTCATGCAGAGTGTAACCTCTGTGGAGGCATCTCAGGAGAGTGTTAAATCACCTTGGAGGCTGTTTCTCTTTCTTTTCTTGTTCAAACAGGACCAGGCATCTGGTCTTTTTCTTCTGTCTCAGGAGGAGTAATGACTTGTTATCTTATCTCAGTCAAAAGGGATGGCTATTGGTCCTTTTCTTGGCCTTAGCAGGAACAAAGGGAACCCAGGGAAAGGGGCTGGAGCAGGAGTCTCTATCCATTTCACTGATAGTTCTTGGCTCTCTGTCCAATTTCAAGTACAAGACACTAAAAGCTGACATGAATATAGCAAGCTGGAAGACAATGAAACGAAGCCTTCAAGATCCTGAGGGAAAATGATTTCCAACATAGAATCTTATACCCAGCCAAAGTTTAGTCAGATGTAGGTGTGGAATACACTTCATTTTCAGTCACACATGAAGTCAAATATTTGCCATCCATTTTCAGGAAGCTATTAGAGATTTCCCTCCTCCCAAAATAAGGAAGTAAACCAAGTATAGTGAAGATCTAGAGCCCAGTTAGTAGAGATTTTCCACACAGCAGAGGGACTGAGTAAGTTCTCAGAATGGCAGAGGTAATGGCTCCCAGCCAGCCTAAAAAGAGAAAGAAATCCACACTGGAGCTGGCTGAAGGAAGGCTCCAGGAGGAAATCCTTCCAAGGAGCAAACAAAGGGAACCAAGAGGTTCGCTGAGGCATCTGAACGTAAAGGAGAAGACTTCACACTTCCACCAGAGTTTGGGGAGGATTTAGATGGGTGCAGGGAAAAATATGCAGAGATACAAAATGAAAACCAACATGATCATTAACAGGAGGAGTAACCAAACGGTTGTACAACAAAGGCAATGAGACGACTCAGCATTGTTTAGCTATGAATAATATTCAGTCAAAACAGGTATCACCACCGAATAGCATTTTAACAAAAAATTAGGACTTAAAGGCTTAAGGGCTGAGGGTGTGAGACAACTGAATCTTTATCTTGATGGGAGGAAATCCATGGATGGCTTCACAAAACGAAATGCCATGTTTAAGGCGTCTGGTCAGATTTCCAGGGTTCTCCCAGCTCCTCTGGTTTCCCCATCCTGAGCTTACTCTAACAAGCCTCTTCCCTGGGCTCCTCACACAACCCGGCCCTTCTTTTCTTTTCCTGGACTCCTCCTCTAGGCACAATGCAGATCCTGTAGGAATACGGTTGGTTGGGATGTTTTCATTGTGCAATCCAGGCCCTCTCGCTGCCTCCTTGGGTCAGCCACCTGGGAGGAGGGAGAGAGGGAGGGCCCGGTGGCGGGAGGCTCAGTGCCTACAAAGGAGAGCTTTAAATCCCGGTCAAGCCAGGGAAACATCTGCTTTTTTTTTCTTTTCAGCGTAACAGTATTCATTGTTTTTGCACCACACCCAGTGCTCCATGCAATGCGTGCCCTCCACAATACCCACCACCAGGTTCCCCCAACCCCCCCCCCCCCCCCCCCCCCCCCCCCCCCCCCCCGCCCCTTCAAAACCCCTCAGGTTGTTTTTCAGAGTCCACAGTCTCTCATGGTTCACCTCCCCTTCTGCTTTTTAACATCCCCTGCTCTGCCAGTTCTGAGCGTTGGTGGCAGAATACTCCCCGAAAACAGTCTTTTGGTAGTCTAAATTTTAAACGATGCTGTGGTTACGTTTAAATCTTAACTACCATGTCTGTGGGCATCGGTGCAGCCCATAAATCAGGGCGGACAGATGCCAAGCCTGGAAATGACTTAAAGAAATTCCAACACTGGTCCAGAGTGGGGGCTGGCCCTGCCCTGGCCGGGTGCGGGTGGGCCCAGCATAGGGACTCTGGGGACCAAGCAGATGCCAGACCTGTTCTGGGCTGCCCTGGTCCTGGCCCCCGCCGGTCAGCCCCGGAGGGAGAGCCGCGCAGCGGGGTGCAGGCCCTCCCCCTCTGCTGTCCCTTAATCGTGCTCTCCCACCAGCTGGCCACCCAGAACCAAAGCCACCCTGGACAAAATCGCCCACTGGCAGTGCTGGAGCTGGCTTTGGAGAGAACCGCGCGCAGCGCAGAGGGCACCTGGGCAGCCCTGGCCTCGGAATGATGTTGGGCGCTGCTGGATGGAGGCCTGCGGTGCGGGGATGGGGTGGGGGGTATATGATAGGGCCAGAGAAAGAACAAAGGCGGGGGAGGGTGGCGGGGTGGGATGAGCGCCCATTCTGTCCTGATTCTCCTTCTGCAATTCTCCTTCTCTCCCTGCTTGTGGTTGGGGCAAAGTCGGAGTGTCCATCCCGGCCCTTCCCTTGCCTGGTCATTTTCTTGCTCAGGATGTGATCCTGGAGACAACTGTGTCTCTGAAACTCAAAGCTTTTGTAAAGGGATGTGCGACTGACTTGCAGTTGGCTTTCTTTCTTAGAGAGGCACATGTTCCTTCATCCAAAGTTCTTGGGGAAACTTCTTTTTAAACTGGAGCAGAGGATCCCAAAGTTCTTTATCCTATAAAGGAGGAAGGTATTTGTTTCAGTTTTGTTTTTCCCAACAAGGGGCTTGAACTCACAGCCCTGCCATCAGGACCTGAGCGGAAACCAACTGAGTGTCCAGGCAGGGGCTTCCTCCTTCCAGGAAGGAGGAAGGTGTTTTTACCAAAAAAAAGACCCATTCAGGATGTTAAATAGGTACTTTGCTGATTGTTTTTCAAATTAGATTTCCAGGATTGCCGTACCCAAGCATTTGATGCTTTTGTTTCTATGGCACCTTATGTAAACACTCGATATCCGATAAATATTACGTGACTTGTTGGCTTTTCTTCCCACCCAAACTTCAGCTACCCTGGCCTTCAGATGTTTTGTCCAGCAACGGTGAAGGTCTAGGATGGGGCCGGTCTGGAGAGAAGCGTGACTGTATCCCCCCGCTGCGGGATTAGCTGGAAGCCTGAAATAATGCATTGGGATGTCACTGGAGGGAAGAAAGGTGTGCAGAGAAGTTCAGCAGCACCTTCCCCAGCCACAAGCAAGGATTATCAGTCAGGCCAGGCAGCCAAGCTGGGATCAGAAACAAAAATATTTATTTTATGAGTACGATGAGCACGGAGCTGCTTCTGATTCTGAGGCAAACAGACATTTGACCTGAGGAGATTCAGCAAAACAAAACAAAACAAACCTGGTAACAAAATCAGACATTCCCCTGAAATGGAAAAGTTTTTCTACGTGTTGGTCATTAACTATAGCCCAGGGCCAAAAGCTGTGGGTTTCAGGGAATAGTAAATGCATCCAGTAGTCCTTCTTCACTCACCTTTCATGTTCTCTGCCCCGTCTCCCCTTCAGATCTCCACCCCCATGAAGTCAGACAGTATGATGGCTAAACGTCCTGGGGCCCGGAAGGAGGAGGGAGAGAAGCTTCTGGAGGTTTAAAAGGACAGATTCCTCAGACGTCAGAGCCCGTAACAGGTTTAGAGAGCAATCTTGATGTGCCCCTTTGCAGCGGTGGGAATGGGGGATGTAGGGGTTTGACTTCTGTTGTCTCAGGGGCAGCCGAAAGGCACCAATTTCCACTTGCGCCTGTCAAATAGGTGAACGCTTAGGGGAAGCTGCCTTACCATCCTCATTAGACTAAAAGCCTGGGGATGTGGAACTAGGAATTTCTGAGGCTTATCATGGGAAGTAGGGACTGGTTAGGGGAGGGAGAAGCAGGGGAATGGGAGTAGATTGGGCAAAACAATGTAGTCTGGTTTCTGGAACTTCTAAACAAACTTTGGATTGCTGCAGTTTGCAGAAAAGTGTTCTGGTGTGTTCTGACCACTGTCTGGGAAGTGGGTGGCAGGGACAGTGCTGGCAGGCTCTAATTCTCTGCTCCGAAGACTGAGAGTAGCCCTTTCCCTGGAGACCCTGGGAAGCTGAGAGAGAGAGTTCCAGGTGGCTTAGGTCCAGAGACCTTAGATCGGGTCCTTGGACACCTTCTAGTCCTAAAACATCTTCTAACAGAAAAGGAGACCAAATCCTTGGAGGCAGAAGTGAGTTGCCCATTAAAATACAATTTTCAAAAAGATAAAACCATGCCTTTCATTCAGATATTAAATGGGTATGTTTTGCAGATTTTGTTGAGTTCCTTAACATGGAGAGCAGTAAGATTAAAAATTGGCCCGAAGAGCATTTGAGAGCCGAGATATGTACAGGCCATCTGATGGCTTGCAGGGTCACAAGCTGTACAGACATTGGTCTATGTTTAACAGGATCATAAGCTGTAAACTTTGAGGCTCTTAGTTCCACTGGGAAGAAACAATTTGCATTTCTATGGACCAAAATTTTCCAAATAAGCTTTTGCCTTATAGTGAAGAAGAATAGCCCGGTAAGTAGAGAGTCAACTCTGGCATTGAAAGAGTACCTGATAGTCTCTTTCACCTATTTCCAAGTTTCAGGTAACTTTTTTAACTTGTCAGAATTACACTGGTAATTGCTAGTAGATGTAAGATAATCATGGAAGTTTCCCTCTGTCCAAACCAGTCTTTCTGTCCTTGCAACACCATCCAGAAGGACCATGATGTACAAGAGCCAAACTCGTCAGCTGGAGAAAGGACGGCTTAGGGAAGTTGTGCACTCCCTACTTCCTGTCTGCGCAGCCCATCTACCCGCTAAGGTGCTGCCCACGCCAACACTAACCTTTGAGGAAGTCCAAACTGCGTTCTCCTTCCCTCTTTTCCCAAACCCAAGGTGTGGTCTTAATGTTCTCTGTCTTCCCTCCAGCAGAATTCTTTAATCATTCCATCACCCACCCTTCCACACTCAATCCTCGTTATTTCACTATCTCTAGGGCCCTTTTCCACATACTCTCTGTTGGAACCTTCATTAGATGTTGTCAAGTGAAGCTAGAGGACACCTACTGGATATTTTAAAAAGGGATTTAAGTACTGAATGTATTCTGCTGGCATCAGTTAAAAACCCTTCTAGTTCTTAAATTCAAACACTGTAATAATTTGTTTTCCTAAATGGGAGTGAGAACCTGTGTATAAAACCTACAAAGCCTCGGGTAGGTTTGCAAAGCTAGCATTGACTTTTTGGCTTTAGAAAAACTCTTATTAATTTCCTGGCTCTTCATCAGAGTGAATACGGATGTCCTTCCTTCGGGGAGGTCTCTGAGGATAAGTGAGTTAGTTATTTGTGGAGAGATTTGGTAGCCTGAGGCAAGTGACACCGAGCTTCTACAAGGCATCTGCGCAAACACCCATCCTTTTGTTCTTGCCAGATCTTTGTGGGCGGCAGAGTTTGTAATAACTTCATTACCAGAGTCCATCAGACTTGCTAGTGTCTTTCTGAGATTGCCTTTGCTATTATCATTTTGTTTGTCTGCAGTGGAATTCAGGTAGATAAGGAATGGGGGTAGTGCAGGGGGAGCTATTAACTACATTCAAAAGATAACATGATGGGAGTGAATCATCTACCCCCACACCCTGATTCTGAGGCTTGTTTTTGCAATCTTTTTATCCTCAAAAAGAAGAGGAAATTCTGAGAAAAGTAAGTTCTTTATGGCTGAGGGAAGTTCAGAGCCATCATCATGCAGAGATCCCAGTTTAGGATGAAATGGGAATGTTTCAGAAGAGCTGTGCCCAAATTCTTATCTTGTTCCTTGACCCACAGTATATGAGAGCCAAGAGCATATGACAGATTATGAGGGATCAGCATTTTAAGGGTTGAGAAAGGAAGACCCAAAAAAAGAGCATAACTTGCTCAAGTTCACACCCCTGTGTTGGGTGCCTGTTTTTGAGATTTATAAGAGATGAGGCAGGAGGAGCACAGCTCTAAGATCTTGGAGCTAGTCCTTGTCTACTGAACTGTCCCACTGATGAGTGATAGTTCTCTGAGGCTGCTCTACGAAAACAGAACAGAAACAGGAAGGAGTGGTTTTAGCCCACTTCCCCTCTCCTCAAATCAAACCTTTCTTCAGATTTTGCCCACAGGGCCTCTAGACCCAGCTGTTGTCTCTGCCAGCCTCACCCCCAACATTTTCCCCGTTGACTATCCTCACTTTTCAGAAATTGTAATCAAATAGCTGTTTTTTTAAAATCAAATATTCATTAGAAGTTTCAAGCTCAAAGCATTCCACATCTAGTATCTCAATTAATCTTCATAACAACACTGAGGCCAGTACTGTTATTCTCATTTAATAAAAGGAGAAACCAAGGCTCATTTGGGCACTGAGACTGAGTACATGATACCCAACAGCCAGTGACAACAGAGCTGGAAATCTTAGTCCTCAGCTCTGCTCTTAAGCTCTGTGCTTTGCAGTCTTCCACAACATCTCCTTAACACCCTGCTTTTTCTCATCTCGCTTCCATCCTCAGGAGAAAATTCTACTGCTAGTCAAGTGCAGGCCACTGTCATTGGACATCGAAAATCTGAGACAGTCAAGGGCTGAAGAAGTTGAGTGCAAAACCAAGGCAGCTCAAAATATGAGTTCATGAACACTGTGGGTTGCCTGCCCAGTACCCATATTCTACCCTTTCCTTGCAAAGGATCAGTTTCTTTTCAGGTATCTATCTTTCTCTCACACAGCTCACATGCTTCACCCCCAGCTCCAAGGAGAGTGATTAGTTTTTAAATCAGCATCGGGCCCAAAGGTGGTCCCTGAGATGAAAGGAGAAGTTTGCAGAGGTCTTCTGAAGTCCTTCCATCCCTTTTGTGTGCTCCTGCTACATTCCTTTCTACTCATGTGGGACTGTGAAGTGCCAATTCTGAGAACCCGTCTGACGCCTCCAGTGTTTCCAATCCCTTTTTTCGTCACAGTGGCGGGGCTCGTGGCTTTTCATAAGCCTGATCTAAGACTAGATTTTGGTTTGAGACCCTCCTCCTTTTCTTTAGTTGACAGTGGAGCCTTTTTAATGAGGTGGCCCAGAAAATACTGCCCAGTGTCTTCAAATATTAATAACTTCATTTGTTTCTAAAACTTAGAGAAGGTGTCATGAAAATTAATGAGTGTGCTGGTGGAAATCAATTGTCTTCTGCAAAATGTTCTTTGGAGTCATTGTATAGGAAATTATGTGGATCCTTGCTTGCTTTTTTTGCATCTGGGACAACATGTTTCTAGCCGAAGGGTATGTTTTGATTATACTTATGATGCAGCAAGGGGAGTCTGGGTAAAAATCCTTTGGGCCTTTTGTTTTGAAGAAAGATGAAATTTGGAGAAAAATAATCCCAAAGAATGAAAACTCAAAGGAATCATTTTAATCAAATGTTTCTCATGACACTGTTTTGGGTATCTGGATTCCTCTTCAGTCCCTGTGTCTTGACACTTACAACCAGGCTAAGGTAGATTCATACTGAGTTGAGGACACAGAGACAGGCTTGGAGAGGAAAAGATTTGCTGTGAGTCTCACAGTGTGGTTAGCAGAAGAGGTCGCTGATCCCCTGCCCCCATATTTGCTGTGCTATTTTGCCCACCTTTCCTGCTCTCTCTTAAAAAAGAAAAAAACCCAAAATCAAAACTGGGCACAGGGATAGGAGTTAGCAATGTATTTGTTCTTGTAAATTTTCCAAGTTAAGGTATTTTTAAAAATTCTTTATTTAATTTCAATTTAGTTTATATATTCTGTATTATTAGTTTCAGGGATTGAATTTAGAGATTCATCAGTTGCATATAATACCCAGGGCTCAGTACTTCAAGTGCCCTCCTTAATGCCCATCACCTAGTTATCCCTTCCCCCCCACACACACCTTCCTTACAGCAACCCTCATTTTGTTTCCCAGAGTTCAGCATCTCTTATGGTTTTCCTCCCTATTTTCATTTTATTTTATTTTTCCTTCCCTTCTCCGATGTTCGTCTGTTTTGTTTCTTGGATTCCACATATGTGTGAAATCATATGGTATTTGTCTTTCTCTGACTGACTTCTTTTGCTTAGCATAACACCCCTTAGTTCCATCCACATTGTTACAAATGGCAATTTTTTGACTGCTGAGTAATATTCCATTGCGTATAGATAGATAGAACACATTTTCTTTACCCATTCTTCTGTCAGTGGACAGCTGGGCTCTTTCCACAGCTTGGCTATGCTATAAACATTGGGGTGCCTGTGCCCCTCTGAATCACTATGTTTGTATCCTTTGGACAAATAACCTAGTAGTGCAATAGCTGGGTGTTGGGTAGCCCTATTTTTAACTTTTTGAGGAACCTCCATACTGTTTCCCTGGGTATGGTTATTTTAATCACTTTTAGTTAAAATCATAATCCTTTCCTACTCTGAATCTGCCTTTATCTCAAATTTGCTAGTGTCAGGTAGCATAAAATAGGTTGTAGGTTTTTTTGGGGGAGGGCGGGGGGCGGTTCCTCAAAGCGATGAGGAAGTTGGAGATACACTCGGTCTGAATTGAGTGGGACACATTTAGGTATTTCACATATCTGAACATAAATAAGATGCACAATTTTATTCTGAAAGTTGGTAATGTTCAAATAAACCATTTTAGCTGCGATTTGAAAAGACATAGGAACATTTCAGTAAAGCAAGTGAGAATTTATGGCTTTCTGATTTGAACATACATGAAGGATACCTTGTTTTAGTCTTTAAATATTTATTTATTGAAGAATTGAAAGACAATTCAGATGGAAATTAGTGGATATTTATTTACTAGTAAACAATTACTTTGCATGTTTAAAACTTTTCATAATAAAAATTCAGGGACTTTTTAAAACATTAATGGAATTCAGAACAATGGGCATTGACACAAGTGAGGGAATGGATAGAAACTTTCTGATCTTGAAAGGCAAACTGTAACAAAACCAAAAATCACCAAAGACAACATTTCTTCAAGAGAAAGAGATAACTGGGGTGCTTGGGTGGCTCAGTCCTTAAGCCTCTGCCTTCATCTCAGGTCAGGAGCCTGGGATTGAGGCCCACATTGGGCTCCCTGCTCAGTGGGAAGCCTGCTTCTCCGTCTCCCACTCCCTCTGCTTCTGTTCCCTCTCTCACTGTGCTTCTGTCAAATAAATAATTAAATCTAAAAAAAAAGAGAGAGAGAGAGAAAGATAACTTTCTAATAAAATTAGTAAGTAACTCTTGGATTGTTTGATAATCCAATCAACAAAGTCAAGTGAATCATGCAAGCACTTTGGAAAATTTTAAAATATTCTGTAAACCTGACCTGGAACAATAATATCAATGAAGGATAATAAAAAACCGATAATACATATCATACCAAGGACATCAACAGTGAGCTCATTAACGAGCAGCTTGATTCAGAGTACTTAAGATGAGTCACTGTATGAAGAAACCTGAAATGCCCTGAAAACGTCTTACTCACACAAGGAAAAAACTTGACAGAAGTTCCCTTGTTTGACAACAATCCTAAAACTTCGGAGGGCATTATTAATAAGGCATAAAGAAACTTTCCTAAACTATCAATAATGTTTTTATAAAGAATTGATTAACCATGGTAGAAGAAAACTGTATTATCTTTCTAGTCTCTCTAGAGTAAATGATATTACAAAATCAAATAAAAATTTGATTAGATTTCAGGGGAAATATGACAGATGTCAGTGTATGTCATTTTTCTAGATTTTGTGGGGTTTTCAGCATTTTAAAATGTATTTATTACAATATTTTTTTCATTCTAGGTAAAGATTCACTCTTGCTTCAATTTTGTATTCTTCTTCTTTAAAAAAGCCTTAAAAAGAGTATGGTATAAACCCCACCAAACCTGCATGGCTCCATCAGGGAGGATAGCTGATGTTAAGGTGGAGTGTGTGTGTGTGTTGGGGGGTATTTACTGGAACCTGAAGTGTAGGTGCCAGTCATGGAGGAAAGTGAAAAGAGGGAGCACCTAGGTGACCAGAGACACTAAACTGTGAGTATTGGCTAAGTCAGGTTCCCTTATAAATAGAAGGAGAGGTAGACAGTGGGTTAGGGGCTTTCTAAAGGCTCTTAATAATGATGACAATAATAATTTCTACTTTTACTGATCACTTATTATATGTCATGAATTACATCAGAGGTCACAAACTATAGCCCATGGACCAATCTGGCCTCCTCTGTTCTGTAAATAAAATTTTATTAGAAAACAGCTACAACTCTTCATTTAGAATTTATCTATGACATCTTGTCTATGACTAACTACCTTTGTGCTACAAGACCAGAGTTGAGAAATCATGACAGAGAGCACATGGCTTATAAAGTCTGACATATTTACTACCTGGTCCTTACTGTAAAGTTTTGCCAACCCCTGCAGTAGGTGGCCATTAACTCTGTGGTAGATTGTATTTTCAGTATGTTTGATGGTATCTCCCAGTCCATACACTCAGGTGAAAATGTGACCTTCTAACTCACCCACACCCACCTGTGTGGGGGTGGGTGGGTCCTGGGGCTGTTTTGACCGGTAACATTCAGTGAAAGTGATGCTCTGCCATTCCAGGAAGTGCCCCAACTTGCCTGGCAGCTTCTGCTTCCTGACTGTTGGAGAAGTCATCCACTGTGTAAGCACAACTACCTGAGACCACCATGTTGTGAGAAGCTTGTATCTCATGGAAAGGCCCTAACAGATTAGAGGACACATGATCCTGGAGGCACCAGGCATGTGAGTGAAGAAAATATCTTGGAAGTAGATCCCCCAGCCCAAGTGCCCTCACTAATACCATGTGGGTCAGGTACAGACCACCCAAACAAACCTTTCCAGAATTTCTGACCCATAGAATCACTAAATGTAATCAAATAATTTGGAATAGTTTGGAATAGTTTGTTACATACCAATTAATATTATCTTCACAACTACCTCATAAGATATGAATCATTAGTCCCAATTTATATGTGAGGGTATCAAAGGTTGGAGAAGCCAAATTATATGCCCAATGTCACACAGCTGATACATGAGGAAACCAGAGTTGAAACCTGAGTTTGTCTGACTCCAAAACCCAGGTACCTGCCAGGCCTACCAGTGCTGACCTTCTGGGTGCTTAAAGCCAACAAAAGTAAGAAACAATGGGTCAAACAGAAGACTCTTGAGAAGGTCCCACTCCAGTCATAGTGGAATTATATTCAAAGAGTGAGTTCTGAGTATCCAGCTTCCACAGAATGCAGCAACTAATGTTATAGCAAACATCGGATCCTTGGCAATTCTCCTGATGGTGTTTCTTTTTCATCCACTCTATGTGTTTATTCTTTTCCAAGGCACATTGTTTTTCAAAATGCTTTCTTTTTAAACAGCTTTATTGAGGTATAAAACACATACCCTAAAATTCACCCATGGTAAATTCCCAGTTAAGTGGTTTCTAGTAAATGTACACAGTTGGCAACCATCATGACAATTCATCTTAGAACATTTCCAAATGTTCTAAATGACGGAATGTTTCCAAAAAGGTCCTCCGTGCCCAATTGTGGTCAGTCCCCACTCCCACAGCTAGTCCTTAGCAACCACTGATCTGCTTTTTGTCTCTAGAAGTTTGCCTTTTCTAAAAGTGTCATATAAGTGGAAACATGTGACATGCGATTTATTGTATGTCATTTTTTTTGTTTAGTTTGTAATTGCTGAAAAGTATTCCATTGTATGGATGTACCACATTTTCTTACATATTCAGCAGTTGACAGATATGGATTGGTTCCAGTTTTGTGTTTAGTCAGTGTTTGTTTAAGAGGACTCATAGGACCCAAAATGCCAATGCTTAAAATCCACAACTTATTGCAGGAAAAGGATACAAGGGTAAGACTTTTTTTTTTTTAAAGATTTTATTTATTTACTTGACAGACAGAGATCACAGTAGGCAGAGAGAGGGGGGGAAGTAGGCTCCCTCCTGAGCAGAGGGCCTGATGCAGAGCTCGACCCCAGGACCCTGAGATCATGACCTGAGCTAAAGGCAGAGGCTTAATCCACTGAGCCACCCAGGCTCCCCAAGGATAAAACATTTTTAAAATAAAGACTTCAATCACTCCCTGGAGTCAAGAGTCAAGATGGTTGCCCAATGCTGGGGAAAAATTGGGGCCACCTAAGTGAATATTTGGGGCCCAGTATCCATTCCCCTGACCTTACAGGCAGGACCTAAAGAGTCTCCTGTTTAGTCACTAGGTGGCAGGGTGTGGAAATAAAGACCACTCCAATGAGAAAAAGCAAAGACTACTACTTAGAGCTTGCTTTAGCAAGGGAGTCCGCTACCATCACACTTCTGGCAAAAGCAGGCAAGAGAGTCTGAAAGTTTTGTAGTGAGTAAAGGGGAGGCTTCAAGTATGCCCCAGGAGATTGGAGATTTTGGCATGGGGAGCTGAAGGAGGACTACCTAGAACAGGGGCATCCTATGCGATTGTTTAGGGGAGCATATTTGGCTTTCTCTGATTAGTCCTAAAGCAGAAGTAAGGGGACTAGGGCAGCTGGCAGTTATTGGTCAGGTCCTGACTGTTTGGGGTCCACTTTGCAGAAGCTGTGGTTTATCTTCCTGGACTGGCTGTTGCAGAGGTTGTGGGACAGAGTTCTCTTTTCATATATATGGTCTGGTCACCGACCGTTGACAATATTCAGTCTCTCAAGGATCATTCTCCTAGAATCCCCTCCATCTAATGTTAGCACATGGGTTCCTAGGCAAATCTTCTGTGCTGCAATAGAAGTGAATGGCATTTGGTGTCAAAAGACCCAGCTGTACTCCATGGGGGGAAAAAAAAAATCATTTAACTTCTCTGAGAGTCAGGTCAGAATCCCAGAAAGTATTATAAATACAGTGGTTTGTGGTTGTGATCATTGTTATTAAAGGATTAACTTGTGTTTGATGCTCTTGGTAGAGAAAAAATATTCAGATATATCCACTTTAATTATGGACACGATCTATATCAACAGTAAAAGAGGAGCTGACAGATCTTTCAAATGCCTGCAAGAAATGTTTTGGTGAAATGAGTTGGATTCTTTTATGGCAAAACAGTAGTTTGCCTTCTGCTTCCGAATAGTTGTGTGTCTCTCATCCAGAGCCTCTTTTTCCCTGAGGGGCAGGCACTATTTCACTTCTACCTGCATCTCCTCTGTGGCCAATCCAGTGCCTGGTGCATCATGAGAACTCAGAATGTATGTTTATGGTCTTGATGTTATCACCAGCTGCTTTTACATATGTGATTCATTTACTGCTTGCAACAACTTTGCAAAACATTACCACCCTAGTTTCCACAGAGGAAGGAATTAAGCCCGAGAGAGGATGATTTGCTCAAGACAGTAACATTAGTAAATGGCAAGATCAGGATTCAGTCCTGGCCTAGTTCCTATGGAGTACTTTTCTTTAGACAGAGAAACAAGACACAAAAATGATCAAATACAGGGATTTCATTGCTATCCTGCTGTTGTGGATTGCACTCTTTTTTCTCCTTTTCACTCCATTGACTTATCATATTATGCTCTTCAATTACAGCTGTCAACTTCCTTCTACAATTGCTCTGTATTCTGGGCTGTAATTGCTCCTCACAGAACCTGAGCCCACATGCCTACAATTTTCCTATCAGCTAAGCAGCCCCCACTACTTCCCAGGGACCATGGCTAATGCAACCCACGGAGGTATATGCACCTGTGATTACTGCCATTTTCCACTTTAGTTATCCCAGGAGAAGCACTATTTTAGAGTGCCTTTTAAATAATGTGTAGTGACAATATTCTGATGTGGGTAGGTGGCCAAGAATCATTATCCCCCATATTATTATTTGAGAAATGGAACCTTCAAAGTAGGAGCTGACGCATTCACTCGCATGATTGAGGGGGGACACAAAGTTGAGTCCTTCTGGTGTTGAGGTTCATTCTATGTCCTTAATGCTGAGGGCACAGAGTCTTTCCTAGATAATAAATTAAACCTCCATTTAAAAAAGGTCAAAAGCATTATCTAATAAACTACCAACTTGCATTGTCCAAGAAAGATGTAGTTCAGAAAAAGAATTCCTCCTCCAATTTCTTCTGTATAGAAATCCCCAAAATGCATTTAAAAAGAAAACAAAAAACAAAAAACCTCGAGTAAGTCATAGAACCTGGGAATTAACAGGGCCTTGCACAGCTGAAAGAACTGGGGTCTAAAGGGCAAGTAGCTCTCGGTCAAGTCACTCAGCAAGTGGTAGAAAAGAACCAGATTTTAAGACTTCTAGATAAGGACCTTCCTCACTTTGGCTAAGCTGATGGTTGAAAGGGACGACTGGTGCCACTTCTACTTTCAGTCTCCTGGGAGCTTCTGACAGGGCAGCTATAGAAACACCAGGTCCACCAGATAGCAGCTCCTTCCATCAGTAACATCTTATTTCTAGGACACCCTAGTCCAGAACTCAGTCAAGAAACTCTGGTCAAGCAATCCAAACATTACTGGAGATAAAAAATGAGAATAAGGTAAACAAGCAAAAAAAACAAATAAAACATTAAAAGGCTACTGAATGTGCTTGAGATCCAGTTCCCTTTCCACCTCAGGAATGAGAAATGCTGGTCATGAAGCTGGTCTTAGGGACCTGAGGAACTTTCTGGAGAGATGAAGAGATCGAGTGTAAGGATTTTCCCAACCAACTTGAAGCCCAAGGAACCTTGTTCCTGTCACAAAGGAACTATGCCTTTTCCTGGGCATTAACTAAAAGCAGAGAGCTGAGGAAAAGCTGAGAGGGTTCTAAGAGGCTGCCATGAGGCAGGGACATACCAGAGTGAGCAGCTGTCTGATGGACCTGCCTGGCATCTAGCAGAGACAAAGACCAACTGACAAGCAGCAGGTAAACACCACCACTGGAAGAGCAACAGGACTAAACTTTACTGAGCACTTACCATATACCAGACGCTTTTCTCATTGTTCCACATACATTATCTCATTTGATCCTCTCAGTGGTGAGATGTTAGTTTTGCAGATCAAAAATGTGATCCAATAGCAGAAATTTCAAACAGTACAATCTTATATATAAAAATACATATTCTTTATGGGACGTAGTAAAAATATAACAGGAAAATAGAATGGAATACATACAAATATGAGAAAGTTTGTGGATGCTGAAAAACACACACACACAAAAGAGGGCTCTAACCAAGTTTCTGGGAGAGGAGGGCAGTCGGGGAATGTTGAGACTTGAGGGATAAGTGAGCAGTAAGGAAGTTAATCATTATGAGCCAGATTTAGTAAGTCAGGGAGGCCTTGGGTCATCACAAAGTAACAGACACAGGACGTGCACTGCCGTTTAGAAAGGAGTAGAAAACTGGGGAAAAGATATGAAACAAAAAGCACTTTCAGACATTGGACAATAAATATCACAGGATCGTCGTTACTGGGAGCAGGAAAATAAATAAGGTGAATCCTTCAGTTGATTAAAACCAGTAAGTCTTGGGGCACCTGGGTGGCTCAGTGGGTTAAAGCCTCTGCCTTCACCTCAGGTCATGATCCCAGGGTCCTGGGATGGAGCCCCGCATCGGGCTCTCTGCTTGGTGGGGAGCCTGCTCTCCCCACCCCCTGCTCTGCCTGCCTCTCTACCTACTTGTGATCTCTGTCTGTCAAATTAATAAAATCTTAAAAAATAAAATAAAATCAGTAAGTCTTAAGAGATTGAAATCCTAGAGTATGTTCTTTGTACAGAATTGAATTAGAATATAAACAGAAAAAAATTTTAAAAATAAACAACATAGTTTTAAGTAACTGTTGGAAAAAAAAAAAAAAGAAATCCTGAGGGGAATTAGAAAATATCTTGAACTGAATGAAAATAAAATGACAGCATATCAAAATCTGTGGGATTCAGGTAAGGCAGTGCCTAAAAGAAGTTGTGAAACTTTAAATTTGATTATGGTAGAAAATATTAAAAATCAAATAAATGATTTCAGCTTCTGTATTAAAAAGATACAAAAAGAGGTGACAAATCTAAAGTAAGTGAAATAATAAAATAATAGAAATAAAATAAAAAATTAGTCAAATAGATAATGCACAAATAATGGAGAAAATCAGTGAAACTGAAAGTTAACCCTGTAAACATTAGGCCCTGAGTTCCAAGCAGATATCTTCCTCTAGAAGCCTCGAGATAAGAGCAGCTCATAAAGGAGGTCTGCCCAGTAGAGGAGTACGTGCTGGCTGTTGAGTCCCACAGCTATGACCTGCCACTCAGTGTATCACCATCTTGATTGGCTTCTGTGACCAACATTTCAATAAAACTAATAACTTCTATTGAAATTCATAAAGAAAAACAAGAAAGAAGGCCAGCTTATCCATGTGAAGAAGGAAAGAGGGACGTTATTCCAGATCCTACAGTAACTAAAAGGATAATAAGAGTTATTATGAATAACTTTATTACAAAAAATTCAATGTCTGATATGAAACAAAAGAAACCTTTGGAAAAAAAGGTCAAAACTGACTTGAGGAACTAGAAATTCTGAACAGTCCTATACCTATTTTTTTAAATTAAATTTCTTATTAAAAACATTCCACAAAGAAAAATCCTAGCCCAGATAGCTTCTCTGGTGAATTCTTTCAAATATCTAAGGAAGAAATAATAACAATCCTACACAATGTTTTTCAGAAAACAAAGAAAGCAATAATATATTATTCTGCCGCTAGACAAAGAAATTAAAAGAAATTCTAGCAGCACTGTTTGGATCCTGCCTTTCTAAAAGGGTCTTACAACATCTTCAAATCCAAAAGAAATGAAAACAGGTGCCCATAAAAATGTCCATATGCAAATCTTTATACAATCTTTATTTATACTAGATAAAAACCAGTAACGGTCTAGATATACACCAGTCAAAGAAGGGATAAACAGATTGTGGGGGCACCTGGGTAGCTCAGTCATTTAGTGTCTGCCTTGGGCTCAGGTCATGATCCCAGGGTCCTGGAATCAAGCCCCGCATTGGGCTTCCTGCTCAGCGCAAAGCCTGCTTCTTCCTCTCCCTCTCCCCTGGCTTGTGTTCCCTCTCTCGCTGTCTCTCTCTCTCTGTCAAATAAATAAATAATATCTCAAAACACACATACACACAGACTGCAGTACATACATATGGTGAAATACTATTCAAATGAAAAGGAAAAATTGGAGAGAGGTGCAACAACACGGATAAATGTAAAAAACCACGTCACTGAGTAAAAGGAGCCAGACACAAAAGAGTATAGATGTACGAAGTTCCATTCCTAGAAAAGTTGGGAATAGGTAAAACTAATCTATGAGCAGATCAGTGGTTACCTGATGTCAGTTGTTGTGGGGATAATTGGCTGTGAAAAAGGATGAAGGAACTGATTTGCTTGTGGAAATAGTCAATATGTTGGGCACCTGGGTGACTCAGTCGGTTAAGCATCTGCCTTCAGCTCAGGTCATGATCCTGGGGTTCTGGGATTGAGTCCTGCCTTGGAGTCTCTGCTCAGCGGGGAGTTTGCTTTTCTCTCTCCCTCTGCTGCTCCCCCTGCTGTGTTCTCTCACTCTCTCTCTGTCAAATAAACAAATAAAATCTTTAAAAAATTTTTAAAAAGAAATAGTCTATATCTTGATAGAGCTGATGTTTCATATGTATATACAATTGTCAAAAACTCATCAAACTATATAGTTAAAAATGGCCACATTTTGGTACATGTAAATTACAGCTCGATAGAATCAAATAAAAAAATAAGTCAGAGAAATGGGTGGAAATAAAGAAATTAGGGAGAATGATACCCATGTTGTCCCTAAAGTTTCACCTGAAGTAACTGGGTAGGTGGTGGTTTCCCTCACTATTCTGGGAGGCAGTGTTGGAACAGAGCCAGGTTCGAGATGAAGGAGGAGCACTGATAGAGCAGTACTGAAATGCTAAGTTAAAGGTGCCTGTGGCAGGGGTGCCCAGTAAAGCATTTCTCTGGAGGAAAGGAAATGGATGGGGATTTGTAGCATTTCCTGATTTTCATGCTATAGGAGCTTCCATTATATCTGATTTCAAGCTCCCAATGGTTTAACAAGCAACTCAAACAAATTCTGGAAACATAGCAACAGGCTCTGATGATCCAGGAGGAGCTTACTCTGGCATACCCCTGCCTGTAAATCATCACAAAAATATGTGGAGCAAGAAGCTGTATAAATGGAGGGGTTTGCTGAGGGGGGTGAATGCAGTCATTAGTAAATAGAGGGTATAAAATCCAGATATGTGGATGCAATTAGGGAAAGATGCCTAGAACTGTACCTTAGGCATGTTGGTTCTAAAGCTCAAGTAGAAGAGACTGAGCAAGTAGAAGAAAGTGAGAAGGAGCTGAGAGTCAGGATGACAGATAGGGAAGGATGGTGTCAAAGGAGCTCAAGGACAGAGCCAAGAAGTTGTTAGCAGTGTCACATTCACCTCAGTTACATAAAACAAAGACTAGCACCTTATGGTATGGAGTTGATGGTGACCCGTAAGAACACAGCTTGAGTGGCGCTCGGGAGTCGAATGGACTGTAGACAGATGCTTTCCTCTCGAAGCCCAGAGGTGGAATAGCTCATAAAAGAGGTCTGCTTAATGGAACATATACAAGTGTTTCTCCACTTACAGTAGGATTACATTATTACAAATAATGACAAACTCATTATTTAGTTGAAAATAGCATAAGCTGAAAATGCATTTAATATACCTAACTTCGCAAACATCATAGCTTAGCCTTGCCCACCTTAAATGTGCTCAGAACACAGCTGGGCAGAATCACCTAACATAAAGCATATTTTATAATAAAATGGTGAATATCTCATGTAATTTATTGAATACGGTCCTGAAAGACAGAATGTCTGTATGGGTACAGATTGGTTGTCAGCATGTTTACCATCGTGATCCCGCGGCTGACTGGGAGCTGTGGTTCACTGCCCTCGTCCAGCCTTAGGAGAGAGTATCATGCATATCAGCTAGACTGGGGAAAAGATCAAAATTCAAAATTTGAAGTAGAGTTTCTCTTGCATGTATATAGCTTTTGTACCATGTAAAGTGGAACCATCCTGTGTCAGGGGCTGTCTGTGCTGGCAACAGAAGCCCATAGCTATGAACTGTCACTTAGGCATGTCACCACCCTGATTGACTGTCATTACCAACATCAACTACTCTAATCAGAAACAGAAGATGTCCCGAAACCTGAGCTAACGTACCCTGGCCTAAAGTTTTATGGTCAAGCATGTCCCTAGAATCCTACAGATCTCTGCACCCACTCATGGAAGAACTGCACCATGGACTTGGGTTCTTTGCTCCAGTTCCCAGCTATCTCCACCACTGCCCTATCCTGAAGGAACCTTCCCTTCTGCATGACCCATTAGTTGTCTAACCATAGCCATGTAGTCCTTTTTTAAAGAGGCAGTTCTGAGTTTTCCACATTAGCTCTCATCAGTCCCTGGAACTTCTAAGTAGGGATTCAGTAAGTAATTATGGGGTGAATTGATAAACCAGCCCTCTCTTCACCATCCATACTGACTTTCACTTAGACAGGATCACCTGGGTCCTAAAACTGAAGGTCTTTTCTACACAAGTGCCACTGCAGATTTGCCCTGCCAAACCACATTATCTTCCTTGGAACATCTCCCCAAAGCATGGATTCCTCTCCTGCTAAGACTCTGATCCCAGAGCACCATGATTAGCCCAATACCTTCAAGAGCCACAGGTAACTGGAAAGGACTTAAGTTGTCCTAAATGAAGTGGGTACAAACGTACCCACTCATGGTGATTTGAAACTATAGGAGAAATATGACATTTATTCCTGGAGTGCTAGTTTAGCTCATAGCTGCTTTAGTGGGGAATATTACACACACACACACACACACACACACACACACACACCTAAATAGGTATAAAAAATAAATATATGATGTACTATGAAATATAACAATAATAAAGCATGAAGATAAAGCACGAGATTTCAAAGAAATTATTTGCAGCATGTTACTTTATTCTAAACTTCTAGACCTCTTTCAACTCCTTCCTTCTACTCTACCCATATATCCACCCCTTAGTGGAGTATCCATATTCATTCTTCTTTGGGTTTGATGGAGTTCTGGAGGCATCTGCTGATAGGTGCCAAGAACCAGGACATGACCTCCAGTACCACATGCTCTTTGGCTTTTCTGAGCACCACCTGTCCTTAGGGAACCTGGAGGACTGTTGCTGGGCTCTACCTAGAGGAGGAAGCTGTCAAGCCATCCTTCATCCTTCATATCATCCTATCCATCTTCTACCTCTTCTGACTGCTCCGGGCCTACAAACAGTCCACAGTCCACCGCATACCCCAGACCCCAGACCAGGAAACCAGAGAGAGAGCACAAACAGAGACAAGGAACTTCCAGATCTTTGCTGACTCCAGCACTAGCCTCACTCACTTCCTGAGTCACCAGGAAAGAATGGACATTTGAGGAACCTTGACAGCACACCCCTGCTTCTACGCAACCCAGACCTTAACAAGGGCTTCTCAGAGCACTTACTGGGACACCAGACTGCTTTATATGGAGTCTTATATATAGACGCTATGCTATAGATAGTTCTTTGGTTTTGTTTGTTTTTCAAAAGATTTTATTTATTTGAGAGAGAGCGAGCAAGCATGCATGTGTGAGAGAGCATGAGTTGGAGGGAGCGGCAGAGCAAAAGGGAGAAGCAGACTTCCCGCTGAGCAGAGAGCCCAACACAGGGCTTGATCCCAGGACCCTGAGATCATGACCTGAGCTGAAGGCTCTGATAGAGCCACCCAGGGGCCCTGATACTTCTTTGTTTTAAACATTACATGTTATGTCTATGAAAAGATGTAAGTAATACACCCAGGAACCGAGCAATATAAAAACTCTGACCAAAGGTGCTGGTTCTGGCTCCAACTTTCTGAAACCCTTACTAGCCAGACCAACCCCCAGGTTTCTTACCAGGTGAAAGGAATTTGGACTGAAGGGGCCATGAAAGTTTAGGAGAAAGGACTTCCCTGCATTCGAGGAAGTTGACTTGGGTGGGTATGTGGAGGGTAGGTGAAAGAGATTAGAAGTTGGAGGAACAACTAAGATTTTATTATAATGACTCAGTGGTTCTCTTGAAGGTAATATTGCTTTTAAGGCCTGTTTTGAAACTTTGAGGGATTTTAGAGTTTGCTACTGTGGTTCAGTGAACAGAGGCTAAGAAGACAGACATTTTGCATTGTACTGGACAGCTACAAATAACCAAGAATTGTCCTGAATGCCACATAAAAATTGAACATCTCTCTTTATAATAGTCAGAGCCTGACATTTAACTCTGTTTTATGTCTATATACACTGATATTTGAGTCCCAAACCAACACATCTATACTGGTATGTATTTGTAATTATGCACTCAAAGTATGTAAACATTTTACTACTTGTTTATGTATACTAGTTTACCAAAATCTGTTATCATTTTATTATAAATTACCTTCCTTTACCTCTCCACGTATTACACGCAGGGCATTATCTTGCTGTTTGTGAAATGATATGTGTTGATAGATTATATTATATATGATTTTCATTTCCAAATAATATACAAGGCATAAAATATTTTTTATTTTTATTTTATTATTATTAAAATAATTAATTTATTTATGTTTTATTTTATTTTTTTTAGAGAAAGAAACTTTAGATCTAATGGTGTTGAAAGTGACTGATTTAGGTGATAAATATCAAGAGCCTTGGCGGAGGACTGAGAAGTAGAAAAGGAAGTCACTGCGGATGCAGAATTAACAGAATTTGGAAAGTGATTGAATTCAGTGGTTTAAAATTAAGCTTTGTTTCAACTTTCCCTTCTGCAGGCTACATAAACCCAGAGCCATCATTTTTCTTGGCTTGCTTCAGAAACCTTTCATTATCTTGGTTGCTGTTTCCAGAAGTATTTCTTTGAGTTTCCAAATGGTGTTCCATAATAGATTCTCACATGGAGCTTAACTGTATTGAAATGAGGAGCCAAGACTTCCAACTCACAAACAAATCCACAGATCTGACATGCATGGGTACACAGATGGAACCGACATTAGCAGTAGCTTGAACATATCCCATCACTTTCTACAGATGCTGAGTGACTTGCACCTACCAACACTTGCATTTCTTTCACAGCCCGCTTGGCCACTGAAGGAAGATGGAAAGGCTGGAGTTAATGAATCTCTCCATCTGCCAAACAGCCCGCAACAACTAACTGACTGGGGTTGGCGTATAAATACCCTTCTCTTATAATAGATGGATAGCTGGGGTTCCAAGCCCAACCTGTACCAACTCACCATCTGACTTTAGGCATGTTACTTCTCTCTCTCTTTCTCTCAGCTCCAATGTTCTTACCCTTAAAATAAAGGGTTTTGACTATATTAACAATTTCCAGAATGTGTTCCTTGGAAGAACGCTGAATTTTGATAATGTTAATAGTTGTCGTGGGGACAAGATGAGAGAAGAAAGTTCCTGGTCTGTAAACTGTGGCCATCTCGAACTACTTCTCAAAACAGTGATGAGGTAGAAGTGGAGGGCCTCTCCCAGTGCCTGACATCTAGTAGGTTTGCAATAAATGGTGACCGATTTTAGATTCAAAGAAGTTATTTCATACTCCGTGCAGAACGTCATCATTAGGCAGAGGTTCTTAACCTGAAGTCCATGTGCTGTCTGAAATTGTAGTAAAAATTGGATACCCTGTGTCCTGTGCCTTTTTCTGCGGTAGATTTCCTGATTTAATTGGGTTCTCAGACTCCCTAAAAGATTAGCCTTGTCTTAAGCCATTTCTTCTTATCAGTCATTTTAAAACACACAGCAAACCATTATTTTCTGGTTTTAATGATCAATCAACAAACAATTAGTAAGCATCTTATCTCCTCTTTTGGAAACCACTCCAAGTCTTTGTGCAGTAGTCAGTTGGGGGAATTCACTGAGAATTTCTGAGACATGAATTCACAATGTATAAGTGACATGCAAATGTAAGAATTCATTTGATATGATAACAAAAACTGATGGGTTAAAAAAATTCTGGGTTTCACAGGGAACTGTATTTTTATTTGGGTAGGAATAAAAAGGGTTTTAGGGGTTATTTATTTATTTACTTATTTATTTTTAATGCTGGCCAGTTTGATGGACATATGTTGTATGTTAGAATAGGGTGGGATATTCCCTAAATGGATCAGAACAACTGAGCTATCATTGGATATTTTCTCTTCTCTCCCAGAGCAGTAGACAAACTATAGGTACTGGGTTCAAATGCTTTCCCCCACTGTCAGACCATTAATTGGATCAATGTGTCTTGGTGTTTATTTGGAGAAGATGTTCACTGTATCTGCCTGTGGTATCTCATAGTCTACACAATCCCTTCCCATTTGTAAGGCCTCAACAACAATTCTCCAGGATGTTGGGAAACCTACTGTTATCCCAAACCAGGTGTAGCAAAACCCTCTCCACACAAGCCATCTTTAAGGAGAAGAGAACTAACTACTGGGAGATGTTTCCAGCTCCATTTTTCTTAGTCTTTCTCTTTGGGAAGCCTAATCTTTAGTTGTTATTGCCAACTGTTGCAACCACATTTGAGAGTGTGTGCAAGGTGCTGTGTGGAGGAAGTATAGGGAGGAGGGAAGGAAAGGGGACAAATTGGCAGAAATGATTTCTTTCTTTCTTTCTTTTTTATTATGTTAGTCACTGTACAGTACCTCATTAGTTTTTGATGTAGTGTTCCATGATTCATTGTTTGCATATAACACCCAGTGCTCCATGCAATACGTGCCCTCCTTAGTACTCATCACTGGGCTAATCCATCCCCCCACATCCTCCCCTCTAAAACCCTCAGTTTGTTTCCCGGAGTCCATAGTCTCTCATGGTTTGTCTCCCCCTTCGATTCCCACCCCCCCCCCTCATTTTTCCCTTCCTTCTAATGTCAGAAATGATTTCAAAAGATGCCTGTTTTCCAAATTACTTAAGCTCACCTGGTTTTGTCAACATCAAGAGAGGCATAATTTTCTTGTTTTTAAAAAACAAATTATGCCTGGTTAAGAAATAAGTGCATTATCGGGACGCCTGGGTGGCTCAGTTGGTTAAGCGGCTGCCTTCGGCTCAGGTCATGATCCCAGCGTCCTGGGATCGAGTCCCACATCGGGCTCCTTGCTCGGCAGGGAGCCTGCTTCTCCCTCTGCCTCTGCCTGCGCTCGCTCTCTCTCTCTCCCTCTCTCTCTGACAAATAAATAAATTAAAAAAAAAAAAGAAATAAGTGCATTATCATGAGTAAAAGGAAAATATATTGTCAAGATAATTGCTATGGGAGATAGAATCCAGTTTCAGGAAACCCTTTATTTCTTACAGGTGGAGAATAGTCTTTTATCAGAAAAAACTAACCAATATCATTGTTACAATACCTCTGCTATACTTTACCAGTTAAAATTCCTAGCTCAGTAGGTCTTCATATTTTATTGTTAATATGGGACTCCTTTTAATACCTTTTAAAAATTGAGGACCCTAAAATGCTAGCAGTTGTATGTTTAGTAACTATGAAAGGGAGAAAATATAAAATAGTATTCCAGCTATCTATTGCTGCTTGCCAAGCAATCTGGTGGTTTAAATCTTCAAATTTGGTGGTTTAAAACAACGCCTTTGGTTTTTCAGCTCATAAATCAGCATTGGGGCAGGGATTGGCAAGGACAGCTCATCCCTGCTCCACATAGTGGAGCAGAGGTAACTTGAAGATGGGGGCCAGAATTGTTAATGGTCTCAGGCATGCACATGTCTAGATGTTGGTACCTACTGTTGGACCTCAACTGGGGCTGTCACCCACAAAACCTATATGTGGCCTCTCTGTGTCAGCTCTTTGTTTTCTCATGCATAGCAATTGAGTTCAAAGAGAAAGTGTTCCAAGAGGAACAGGTATCACCTGTGTTGCTTTTTGACTGTGGCTCAGAAGTCACATAGCTCCATTTTGCTCCAGTGACAAGCCCACTCAGAATTAATGGGTAAAGTGTCAATGTTGCATAACAAGAAGAACATGTGGGGTTGGAGTTATTGTTGTGACCATTTTGAAAAATATGATCTTCCACAAATAGCAAACATGCTCACATTAGGTAATGCTTTTAAATGAATGTCTGAATGAGCATTTCACCCCTGGTAATGATACCTCCTTGTCTAGGGATTAGTAAATGTCAATGAATAAATGCAGGTAAAACACGCCTCAACAGGGTCAAAGCAGTTGTTCATGGTTTGAGGCGCTGACCATGCCATGATTCTGCCTCCAAAAGATGGACCTTCTTGGTTTCTATTGAGCATATTTTCTAGACCATTCCATATTCTGGTCTTCTCCAATCCTTCTCCTACATGCAGTTTATCCCTCATTCAGTCAACAGCATTTTTTTTTCTAAAAACACATGCCTATTCACAAAACACACCACCTCACAAACCAACTGTAGCTCCCATATGCCTGTAGAAATAACAATAACACAAGCAGCTATCATGTTTGAGCAATAAGTGCCAAACACCGAGCCGAGCGCTTCATAGGCATTAGTTATATTAACCATCACTGGGCTAATTAGGCATTTTGTGACATTATCTTATTTTAAAAACTAAAAGAACAAAACCCCCCGAGATTTATAATAAACTTATGCAAAATCTCAGCTAATAAACTGTAGACAGGGTCTCACAGAGACCTTGCTTTTTAATCATTATGATGCTATGTGTTCCTGTACAGGATAAACCAATCTATTTAATGAGACATTCATGAACTAGACCCTATTTTTCTAGTTTCACATCATAACAGTTTTCCTTCACCCTTGTAGAACCTATATAACAGTCATCTAGTGTTTCTTACTATACACACACACTTTATTCTTTTTTGTTTGCTTAATGCGTCTTTCTTCTCTCCAACTAGCAAAATAGAAACTTCCTGCCTAAATACCATCTCCTCTAGGAAATCTTTCCTGACTTCCTCAGATAGTTAAATATTGCCTCATCGTATTTTTTTTTGACACTCAGTACATTCCTCTATGAAAGCTCCTCTGACATCATCGAACTTATTTGTGTAACTGTTTGTTCTACCAGATAATGAAGCCAGGGATGTGCTATTTATTTGTAAAGCCTCAAAGAGTAATACAGTAGTTGGTATCAAGTAATTATATATTCTGTTTGTTGGAATGTCTGTTTCCTGCCATGATGGACCAATAGATACCACACAAGCTCTTTTGTAGTAAATCGCTATAAACCTGGACAAATTCTATAAAATAACTATTTTCTGATGTGAACTAAAAGCAAATCAGGACTGTGATCTCTGAGAGATGAGAAACAAACAAGGTCATCGCCACAATTAGTGTTGCTCTCTTTTAGAGGCATGTTTCAGACAGTAGGGCAGAGAAGGGGAACCCTCCCAGACTACAGCTGCCTCACAGAGCTGAAAAGCCAGAGATCAGAACTCAGGACACTAAGGCAGCTAGAATTTCTGGGACAGGGTAAGTGAGAGAAGGGACCTAGGTACAAAAAGAGCTTTAAAAATCTGCTTGGGGACTGCCTTGAGCTTTTAGCTGAACACTAACCTGTGTATGTGTAGAGAAAAATGGCATGAAGCTGGACTGAAAACATCAACCAGAAAAAGGAAAACAACTATGGGGAGCCAGGACCTAAACAAATACCAAGGTTTGCACAGGGCAGGGGGACGGCATTTTAGTCAGCAGAATAGAGTCTTTGGATGAACATTCCAGAAATTAAATAAAACCCATAGAAAGGTAGCACCTTAGGAATAGAATTAGTCTAACTTTAAGGTAATAGTCATTCTATACAGGCTTAATAAAAGTTTCTAAAGAAAACTTGAAAGAACTATGTTGATCCATGAGCAATTTAAATGTCTATTGAAAATAAAACATTAAACTCTCTCATGAAAGAAGACAAAATCCTTGAAAATGTAGAACCCATAATGCACCATTCAAATTTCCTAGACATTTAAATAAGCATAAATACATGATCCATAATCAAAAGAAAAAAAATCAGAAACAAAGAAACAAAAATGAGAAAGACGATGACATTTGCAAACAAGAACTTTAAGACAGCTATTGTAATTCTAATAAAGGAAAACATTTACATAATGAGTAAGGATCTTAAGAAAGAAAGAAAAACTTAACATAGAAAGAAATGAAAATTCTAGTACTAAAAATTACAATATTTGCAATGAAAAGATCATGGGATTTAACCTCAGATTAAATAATGTTTAAGAAAGGTTGATGAACTTGAAGGCAGAACAAACAGATTATGCAAATGGAAGCACAGAGAGATGAAATGCTAGAAGAAAATCAGTAGAATCTCAGAGACAATTGTCTTGTGATACAATATCAAGGAGTCTAGTGTATGTTTAACTTGATTACCAGGAGGAGACAAGAGCAAGACAATATTTACAGAAATAATGATTGAAAAAATTTAAGGACATGAAAAAGATAAGTTCACAGATGTAAGAAGCTCAGTATACCTCAAGCCCCATAAACATATACACAAACACCCCACCCCATGCTGTATTCTAATCACATTATTGTAGGGCGAGATGGGTTAAACAAATGATTAAAAAGAATGTTAAAAGAAGCTGAGGTGGGGGAGAGGTGAGGAGAGGAAGACATATTACAGAGAAACAAGAATAACTGTAAAAATGACCACTGGTTTCTCAATTCAAAACAGAGACTATTGAAACAACATCCTTAATGCACTGAGGAAAAAAACAATCTATCAACCCAGAAATCCATATCCAAAGAAAATATTTTAAAAAGGAATGCAAAATAAAAACCAATGAAAGCTGAGAGAATTTGTCACTAGCACTCTTGCATTAGGAGAACTGTTAAGGAATACTCTCCAGGTTAGTGGAAACAAAACTAGGTAAAATGTGTCCATATACCTACTAGTTATATATGTAAATTACACCTCATTATAAAAAAAGTCTTTCTCTCAGGCTGTCCTTCAGATTCCAACACACAGTCAACCCTCCTTAAAGAGAACTGTATTTTTCAAGTGGGTTCTTAGCTGGCTAGCAAGACTCCTTAGTCTTAACCCGTAGTCCTAACCCTAACTCTGTTCGCCTTCTCTACAGGTCTTCTTCAAACTCTATTCCTTTAAAAAAGATAAGGCAATAACAAATGCTGGTGAAGATGTGGAGAATAGGGAGCCCTTGTGCACTGTTGCTGGGAATGTAAACTGATACAGCCACTATGAAAAACAGTATGGAGCTTCCTCAAGGAATTAAAAGTAGAGCTACCATACGATCCAGAAATCCCACTTCTGGGTATATTTCCAAAGGAGGCAAAATAATTTTCTTGAAGAGATATCTGTACCTCATGTTCATTGCAGTAATAGTGAAGGTATGGAAACTATATAAGTGTCTGTCAACAAATGAATGAGTGAAGAAAATGTGACATCCAAACAATGGAATGTTATTCAGCCTTAAAAAAGGAGGAAATCCTGCCATTTGGGATAACATGCATGAAAGCGAAGGGCATTATCCTCAGTGAAATAAGCCAGACAGAAATAATTAGCTCAATAATAGGGGAACTTACCTAGTATATATGTATATTAAATCATGACATTGTATACTTTAAATATCTTACAATTGTGTTTTACTTCAATAAAGCTGAAATAAATTCTATTCCTTTCTCCCTATGAAAGTCTCTAACCCCAGGAAAAATAACAGGGTACACACTCAAAGGCTGGTGGCAAATTCAGCAGTTCGATGAATTTTTTTTTAAAGATTTTATTTATTTATTTGACAGACAGAGATCACAAGCAGGCAGAGTGACAGGCAAAGAGAGAGGGAGGAAGCAGGCTCCCCTCTGAGCAGGGAGCCCAACGTGGGGGTGGATCCCAGGACCCTGAGATCACAACCTGAACGGAAGGCAGAGGCTTTAACCCACTGAGCCACCCGGGCGCCCTGATGAATTTTTATTTAAAAAAAAAAAAAAAAAAAAGAGTTTTTGGTGTGCCGGGGTGGCTCAGCTGGCTAAGCATCTGCCTTCGGCTCAGGTCGTGATTCTGGGGTCCTGGGATTGAGCCTCACATCGGGCTCCCTGTTCAGCCAGAAGCCTGCTTCTTCCTCTCTTTCTGCTGCTCCCCCTGCTTGTTCTGTCTCTGTCTTTCTCTCTGCCAAATAAATAAATAAAATCTTTAGGAAAAAAAAAAAGAATTTTTCTTTTGGGTCTCAGGATTGGGTCTGCTAAAGATCTAGAAAGCTATGGCCCAAATCTGTCCTTTAGCTGGGAGTTTCCTGCCCTCCTCATGAAAGATTAGAGGTTTGAAAGCCAGAGCAAATGTGTCTCTGCAAAGGCTCTTCAGGGCTTCACCTAGCCTATGACTTGCCAAGGGCAGTACGCCATTGCCTGTACCTTCTACCCCACCAGCCCAAACACACCATGAAGGGTCCAGGGCTTTAAATTATTGTTGATAAGGGGATCCTGCGTGGCTAGTCAGTTAAATGTCTGCCTTTGGCTCAAATAATGGTGTCGGGGTCCTGGGATCAAGCCCTGCGTCAAGCTCTCTACTCAGCAGGGAGTCTGTTTTCCCTCTTACTGTATGCTCTCCCTCTCTCTCAAATAAATAAATAAAATCTTTAAAAAAATTATTGTTGATAAAGTAATTCCATCAAAAGTCTTTTGTCTTTACACTGAAGATTCTACTTTTATAGAATGGTGGTCACTGTGTTTGATGTGTGTGGATTAAAGAGGGAGGCACTCAGAATGTTTGAGATTTCTTTTGCAAATGGCATTATCGATGTCTGAAATGTCATTAGAGGAGTGAATCTAGGAAGGTTCACCTTCCCTTTTCTTCACGTCTTTACAGTTTCTCAGAAATATTAATTCATACTTTTTAGTGGACTAGGAACTTTCCCACTCATGTTTGAATGCAGGCTTTATAACATTACTCCAAGAGAAAAACAAAATTAGGATTATTTTTTTCATTTTTTGGATGTAGAAACTAAGCTCAGAGGTTTGCCCAACAGAGCTAAAACTGAATCCTGGGTCTTTGAGGCACCCAGTTCACTATCGTTGCCATGACACTGGTTGGCATGCGTCCCTTGGGTTGATCTCTGGCCTGCCTGTCCCTGTGAGCTGACACCATGGGCTTGCCTCCTGATTGGAACAGCCCTAGCACAATAGTAACCCCCTTTCTTGCCAAGCCCCAACTGCCAACTTCTTGAGCTTCCAATCTAGGTCATAGCGCTGGACTCTGGAGGAGACTAACAGTCCCATATAGCTTTTCCCAGGTAAGGAACACAAATGTGAAATCACATTTCTTTTTTTTTTTAATTTTTATTTCTTGATTTTTTAATTTCAGTATAATTAACATATAGTCTTATATTAGTGTGAGGTGTACAGTTGAAATTATGATTTCTTAATCATAGCTCAGCTGCCTTCTTGGGTGCTTCTTCTGATTCTGGGCTACCCTAAATTATATGTTGCACCTAAATTTGGTGCCTTCTCACTGGGCCATCATAATACGACCCTCCTCTCCATACCCTAAATCTTGACCATCCTTTCATTGGCTTCTCCATGTCTCTGAATAGCACAGAATAGGAAAGTTCCTTTAAGAGTGACAGTCAAGGTACAAAGAGCAGATCACAGTTCAATTTCACATGTGTTTTCTGTGGGAAAGGAGCAGCCTCCGTTGTCTGCCCCATCCTCTAAATGGCCCATCTCTAATATCAAAATGGGATTCACTCAGGATGTGTACCTTTGAATGCTTTGCAAAACACAGTGAAATTGAGAGGCTCTGATGCCAAGATTTCTCCAATTCATAAATCTGGAAAGATACAAATTGATCCCAGGGTCTGGGAAGGCAAATGGCTTACTGAAGATCACCCCGCAAGCTAGTGGCAGGATTAGGGCAAAGATTCTTTCCATTGCTCCCATAACGTCTCTTCTTTCCCGTTAGGTTTCAGAGTCAAGAAGCAATGATTCTCTTGGGAGATTGTCTCTTAGTTAAGGTTCAAATTGAAAAAGGAGAGAATGATGTGCCCTCTGGTTGAACAGGTTCTATTTCTCAAGGAAAGACCCTACATATATATACTTGAAGTTTCATTCTTTTGAGGATGCTTAAGGACATGTTGCCCACCAACCACCTTTTGTTTTCCTGTGGAAATATTTTTGCTGGGTTCCTTTTTCTTTGCTTTGAAATATGGTTCTCCTGTATGCAGTTAAACCCAAAAGAGTTTGTTGATGTAATTTCTAAATGTTGTTTTCCAAGTGTTTTCTACTTCTGAGCTCTCTCATCCAGTGAGGGTGGGGCTGTGGAGTTCAAAATGAAAAAACTCAGTCTTGGGAGCCTCTTTGGATTTCTTTAGAAGAGAAAATCAGCACAACCTTTGATGAGCATGTTGCAAGGTTTAATTCCCCCCTTAGAATGTCAGTGAAAGGCACTGTAATGAGTACACATCAAGCCTGCAGCCTTTCTTATGAGGAAATTTCAAGAGGGTCCACCAGCTTCTGGAAGGAAGTGACAATTTGCTGTGGGGCCAAACACACCTCTTGGCATTTCATGAACCTTTTCTGAACAGAAGAGAGAGATGGATCCTCCTGGCAGCAGACCTGTTGCTGGCAGTAAGAGGCCACTGGGGACTTGAGTGTTGCCCATTACAGTTATTATTATTACTGATGTCATTATTATGATCGTGTTTCAGGTTCACTCAATGGTAGCAACAGGGCCAGGCCCTAAAAAGAGACTCAAAAAAGATGTAATCTCTGCCTAGAGGCCTCATTTTGGAGCCAAATGTTTATCCAGTAACCCATTCTCAAGGTCCTCTGGTGCCCATTGTGGGTAGGCGTCTGTGTGCTCTGACCAGCCTGGCCACACCCACGTCCATAAGCTTTGCACACAGAGGAATTGTCTCACTCACATACACTTCACAGCCACCCTTGATAAACCAGAGCCTCTTTTCAAGATAACGTGACAGATTTATTGACATAACTGTGAATACTGCCATCTTCTCAAACAGGACTTAGAGAACCTAACAGATGCCTGGTACTGGAAGTAAACTCAGAGAGCCAACGACAAAGTCCTCCAATCTGCCTTTCAATCACCCCTCTTGCCTGTTCTTGAATACTCCTGATTTAGAGAACTCAGCATCTAATAAAGCGGTCCATTCCATTCTTAAGCAGTCCTGCCAGAAAGTTCCTTCTTTCATTAGTGCCTTAGGTATCTGCTCAGTCGCTCTCTTTTCCTTTCCAGACAGCAGTAGTTTCTAATCCATGCAGATGTCTTCCTCTCTTTGCTTATGGCTCTGCCCTCTCTGGAGTGCTCCCTAGCCCTGGGGGACTCTCTTATTGCCTCTGGATTTTTCTATTGCTGGCCTTCAGGTCCCTGGGCATCATCCGGGGCTCTTGCTCCAGGAAATGAGCTGATGCTTAATATGTCTCCCCAAAACTTAGTGGCTTAAAACAAACACAAACCATTATTTGTTAGGTTCTAAGCATTGGTTGGGAAGTTGCTCTGCTGGTTTCTCCTGGGCCTCAATGTGCATTTAGCTGGAAAGTTGGGCTGGGTAGAAGGGGACAAGATGACCTCACTGTCATGTCCGGCAGTGAGTGCTGATAGTTGCTGGGGATTCCTTGACCTTCCTTCACATACCCATCCTTTCTTCACTGGGCTAAACTGGCATTCTTTCATGGTGGCCTCCAGGCAGTTTTCCAAGGGGATGAAAAGGGAGCTTGCAGGGTCTCTTAAGGCCTAACTTTGAAAATAGCTCATTGTTTCTGCCACATTTCTATTGGCCTCAGCAAATCATAAAGCCAACCAGATTCAGGTTGGAGAAATAGGCTCCATCTCTTGATGGGATGTAGCTGGTTCTCCTGTCTAGCAACACCCTATCTGCTTGATTATAGAGGAGGTACATAGAGACAGTAGAAGGTACAGATGGGCATGAGGGCACCCCCTCCTCTCTTGCCACTGTGTCTGCATTTTCTCAAGACCAGTATTTCTGGGTGTATGGTTACATATAACCTTCTTTTTCTAAAGACTTTCGATGATTTTCATAGAGGATTATACATAGAGAGAAAGAAAGTATATTTGTAGCAAATGTGAATATTGCCTTAAATCTAAAAAAAAAAATATAGAGACTTAAAGATGTGAAGATCTTCTGTGGCCACTCTTGAGCTTTCAGCCTAGAACCTCTATCTTCAGATTTGACCATTTCCTCCTCTCTCATATTAGTTGTCTCATTGTTCAAAGGTCTCCATTGAAATTTCCACCTCAATCCCACTTCCTTCTAGGAAAAGTTACCTCTTCATGAAGGAAGACTTTTTTCCCCATAGAGCCTTTGCCCTTTTCTGATATAATTTGACTTGAGTTTTAATTATGTGGTCCTAGCATTCCAAGCCCTTATAATGTTGGTCATCAATCAAATTTCATAGACAGGTGGACACATTATGGGTGCTGGATCCCCAGGGGAAGCTGAATGTGGAGTTGCCTTTTGAGGGTTCCCTTTCTTATTCCCTTGTGAATGCTGAGGCTGAAAGTTCCTTTTAACAGGTGCCTATTAAGATAAACTCCTAAGGACAAATATCAATTGTGTGTGTGAGTGTGCATGTATTTGCCTATGCAGGCAAATACATGTGTGAGTGTGTTTGTGAGGGTCTGGGGGATGGTTCAGGTAAAATGGGTTTTAGCCAATTAAAAATAGAATCAATTACTCATTTAAAAATGGAGTCAATGGAATCCCATTATTAAATGAGAAGCATTTTGTTTCTCTTCTGTTCAGTCTTGATCCCGGCCAGAATCATGTCAGTCTTGTGGCTCAGACTGTCATTTCAGTGGTTTCCACTCCCACCCCCAACCAAATGAACACACACATTACTCTGAAAGGATATCCACTCGTCAATGGTGATTCTCCCCTGAGGACACACAGACAAGGTCTAATTCATCTTTTATGAGAGGCTTTCATGTATTTCAAGATAATTACTATGTCTTTCACAAACCTATTCTCTTAGAAAACATTCAAGCTGGCTTAATAAATGTTACCTGTGGTTCCTGGGTGGCTGAGTCAGTTAAGCATCTGACTCTTGGTTTCACCTCGGGTTGTGATCTCAGGGTTGTGAGATTGAGCCCTGAGTTGGACTCTGGGCTCAGCCCAGAGTCTGCTTGAGATTCTCTCTCCCTCTCACTTTGCCCTTCCTGCTCGGGCACCATCTCTCTTTCTCTCTCTCTGAAATAAATAAATAAATCTTTGAAAAGAAGATAAATATTATCTGACAAATGTCACTGACCAATGCAAAAGATATAGGAAAAATATTCATAGTCACACCTATTATTTTTACTCTAGATATTGCAGTTGTGCCCCCAACGGAAATCCAAACATTTGGACACAGAATATGGATAACATATGGGATATTGAACATAAAGTATAAAGTCATTAAGCTGCTTCTATTTCTTTTCTTTTGTGTCTAGTACATAGTCAAAAAAGATTAGGCATAAAGAAGACTGTGGAAACTATGTTTAATTTAACAATTCTTTTCCTAACTAGACAAGTCCTACAAAACCACTTAATGAATGTTTATTAATACCCAGTAATATTTAGTAATAACCTACCATATGTCAGTCACCATTTATCAGACATCTAGAAAACCATTAGTAAAAGTTATTGTGTGAGTACTAGGTATTACTTAATTCTTACAACTTTGTAAAGTAGAAATCATCCCTATTTTCTACATGAGGACATTAGAATTTGGGAAGGTGAAGTGAATGGGCCAAATCTTAACAATTAGAAAGTGCAGAATCCGGGTCCTTCCTTCTTGCTGAATTCAATACATCCCGATCCTGGGCAGTGGTTGTAGGGAAGGTGTGGGTTAGAGACAGTATAAGGGGTTTTTCCTTGGTGTCTTACTCTCTGCATCTGAGGAAGAAAGGTGCAGGCTCAGTTCAGGAAGGGGAGGAACATTGGGCTGGTCCTGGATAAACAGTGGGCAGAGTAGGCATAGGAGGAGACAATGACAGGGAGGGACTTAACAAGATAAGGAGAGAAGAATGTTCTGGGGGACATGGTCTATATTGAGTAGACCAGACCAGTTAGAGACAGGAGGACTCATTTTGGTAGTGTTGGAAGTTGGTTTGGAATTCCAAGTTAGTTTGATTATAATCTTTGAAATAGTTCGACTGTAGAGAGTTTTGAATAACAAATTAGGAAGGCTTGTTACTATAGATTGATCAAGGCCAAGAGCACTGATTGGTCCTGTTTTCAGAGATATACTATTCAGGGAAAATTCCATCTCCGTGATGTTTGGCCAGTTTTGGGCTCACCCTTCGAACTCTCCATTGGAATGGTGAGCTGTGTAATTCAGATTGAGGTTTGAGAATAAGAAACAGGGTAACTCCTTTGATCTGCTTATTAGTCACTAGAAAAGTGGAAAAAATAAGAGTTTTTCACATAATACCTGGCATGTATTTAACTTGGGAGTCCTTAGAAATGTTCAACAACAGAATTCAAAGATTCAGGATCCTGTAGCCCAGACATTTAATTCTTAAAATTCTTAATCTTTCCTTCATTCCAAGTCCAACAAGAGGAAGCCATTGAATTTATTCAACAAATTGAATTTATATACAACAAATTTGTAAAAAGAAGCTACATGTGCTAGGTGGTGTGTCAAAGCTCAAAAAAATCAGGGGTGAATAAACCAGACATAATTCCTGTCCACAAATAATTTACAGTCTCTGTTCTGAACTAATCATCCTATAATGTTATGCAGTATTACGGTGTTTGAGAGTGATGTGATATTGCCGAATTCAAGAAGTCCAGCAAAGGGAAGGGGATACTTGACTATGTAGTGATCTTCCTGACTCTGAAGGTGATTCCGGCACTGGGTAGGAATTGGACTTAAATTTCTAAAATACCTTCTCAACATGGAAATATAAAAACTTGTTTATAAGTATGGGCATCTGAGCCTGGGATGGGGCCTTTTACCAGGATTAGACTCAAAAGGAGTAAGAAATGGAAGCAGGGAGATATTTTTCTTCCTTCCTTTGGAGGAAAACCAATGTGGGGTGGAGCAGCCATAGGCCAAATCCTCTTGGGAGAGCTGAGGAATGCAAAGAATTATCAGAGTTCATCCACAAAAAAGGGAGAATCACCCTCCAGGTTTAACCCAATTCCAAGGTCAAAAAAGCATGAGACTGGTTTCCTTTTGCCCCAGGCTTGGCACTTAAACTGACTCAGGCAAGGAGAAAATTTAAGTCAGTTCTTAATGTTAAAAAGTTTGCCTTCGGCTGGTTGATAGAAAGATGCATTTGAGGCAATCAGCTAATTTCTTGGCTTATGCTTGTATTGGCAGCATGTAGATGCACCAGTCCCTCCTCAAAATCTCATGAGTTATTTATGTAAATTCTCTGAGCCTCAGTTTCCTCATCTGTTTCATGATATTGATGATATGGTTTGGGCGGCACCATAAGGACTAAATGATATCACTTAAGCAATTTGCCAAACAGTGCCTGTCACCTGGCTAGAACCCAATACTTGCCTTATACCATCACATTGAGGAAAACTGAAATACTTTTTATTCTTTTTACTATTTTTTTTAAAGATTTTATTTACTTATTTGAGTGAGAGAGCAAGAGGCCAGAGAGCACAAGTGGGATTAGGGACAGGGAAAGAAGCAGGTTCTCCACTGAGCAGGGAGCCTGATGCGGGGCTTGATCCCAGGACTCCAGGACCATGACCTGAGCCAAAGGCAGACACTTAACCACGTGAGCCACCCAGGTGCCCTTGAAATACTTTTTTAAAAAATCACAGATTTTGGGATGTCTGCCTGCCTCAGTTGGTTGGACGACTGCCTTCGGCTCAGGTCATGATCCTGGAGTCCCGGGATCGAGTCCCACATCAGGCTCCCAGCTCCACGGGGAGTCTGCTTCTCCCTCTGACCTTCTCCTCGCTCATGCTCTCTCTCACTGTCTCTCTCTCTCTCTCTCAAAAAAAAAAAATCACATATTTTGTCAGAGAAGTTTGGCAAGAAAGATATGAAATTATTATCAACATTTTCTCTGATCAGGTTCTAAGCACCTGAAGATATTCATTCCAAAATTGGTGGGAAGAAGCTCAAAGGAGGTAGCACATAGGAAAGCCTCTGCAGACTCTGAAGTACCCCCATGTATAAAGAACCATCTTGGGCCTGAGGGGGCCTGATCACTGGTTTTGCAGCCAGGGTACTGCTGTCCTGAGGCCAGCATCACTGCGTGGAAAAGCCCTTCATTATCATCCCTACATGCCTGCTAATGATGACCATGAGTAAAGCCGTCATGGTACCCTTTTCTAACACTAATTTGTGAAACCTATGGCTGTTCTGCTTCTGGGAGCCTGGGTCCCAGGGGCTGGTAATAGGCAAGGTCCCTCCAGTGAACCTCTGCTTATCTCAAGCTGGGATGACTCTGACTTCCCAAGAGAAGATAAATGACTGATAAGCCCACAGAGAGGGGAGGGAGACACTTCTCATTAACAATATGGGGCTGACAACAGAGCTTAGGTCAGAAAGGCAGGATGTAAGTGACATTGTTTCCTTTCAGCTGCTGCCACTCTAATTGCTTCCTGGGACTGTTATGGGGCAGGGTGATGATGATTTAGCTCAGCAAAGACCGTTCTGAAACTGTTTTTAGGGGCGCTTCTGGGAGGAGCGAAGGCAAATCCTGCGAGGGCATTCTGATAACCACCAGCTCCATCAACTGTGCCTTTTTTTTTTTTTTTTTAATAAGATTCCATCTATTTATTTGACAGAGAGAGAGATCACAAGTAGGCAGAGAGAGAGGGGGAAGCAGGCTTCCCGCTGAGCAGAGAGCCCGATCCAGGTCCTGGCTTAATTCCAGGACCCTGAGACCATGACCCCAGCCGAAGGCAGAGGCTTAACCCACTGAGCCACCCAGGTGCCCCTCAACTGTGCCTTCTTGACTTAGCCTGCAGCTCAGCCTACACTTAAATGAAAACCTGCAGGAGAAACAGCTTCTAAATGGACTCATTAGAGCTTTTCCTTTCTCAAAATAAACAAACAAACAAATAAATAAATATTTAAGAAAATAAACAAAGACCAAAAAAACCCCCCATATATATTTTTTTCTAACTATTACACTTCCAGGGCACTAAGTAATTCTCAAGCTTCAACATACATCAAAATCACCTGAAAAACCTATAAATTCGAGGGAACCGCTCCTTCCACCATCACCACCATCACACCTCATAGACCCAACAGGCTCAGGGGATTTGTGTTTTAACCAGGTTCTCAGGGGATTCCTGTGTAGATGATTCTTGCAACACACTTTGAGATACCCTATTCTGGGGGTTAAAAGTTCAATTCAGAAACTATTTTATAGAGTATGAAAATGGAACAGTATCATATAGTGGGTAAAGGCATAGATAGACTCTAGCAAAGTGTCCGAGTTCAATTCCTGGCTTGGCCTCTTACAAGCTGTCTGATTTTGAGTAAGTTACTTAACTTCTCTATGCTTTAGTTTTTCCACCTACAAAATGGAGATAACATAAAATACAATGACATCTACATCACAAGAAGTTTTGGAAGGCTTAAATAAATTAACAGGGAAACCATTGAGAAAGTGCCTAGCACAGGATTCTAAAAAGCAGAACTGCTTCATGTGGTATAGAATAAGAAATATGTTACAAGGATTGGACCATACACATTTGTGGGAGCTGATAATGTTGGCTAGTAAAGTCTATAATTTCTGCATTCGGTGTTGGCCCTGAAGTCAGCAGACCTAGAAATATAGAAGGGAACAGACATAAAGTAGAGATACCAAGAATAGACTAGAACCTGTAATAATAATCTGGAATAGTCTCTTTTCCTTGGTTCCTTCAATCTCAATGACACTGCTGACCTACACGACGAGCTGGCTCCCCACACAACAGAGTGCTGTTGGCCCACTTGGCATAAGACTCGGAAAAGTTGAAGGAGAGGATCTTGGAGAAGCTGGAGGAGATGAAGGCCCAACAGTACTCCATAGCAATCAAGTAAGCTTTTAGACTGGTGACAACAGTGACTGCCCTCACCGACTTTCAGGGTGCAAAAGCATAAAATGACTCTCCTTCGTGTTCCTCTCCTAAAGCTCTAAATGGCCCTAATTTGCAACACTGAATTGTGGCCAACTCTAACTTGAAACCATATAGAGAAGAGAATTCTAGGATTTGTAGTTCCAGTTTGCTGAGCTGATATAGTATAAGACCACCACATTATCAGTATCTCTTACTACTCATCAGAAAACTGCTGCAGAGGTGGAAAGTAATTTACTCAAAGTCACACAGCAAATTCGTAGAAGATTTTTTAAAATCTTTTTTTAAATTCTTTTTTTTTAAAGAATTTTATTTATTTCTTTGACAGAGAGAGATCACAAGTAGGCAGAGAGGAAGGCAGAGGGAGCCAGGGGAAGCAGGCTTCCTGCTGAGCAGAGAGCCTGATGTGAGGCTGGGTCCCAGGACCCTGAGATCATGATCTGAGCCGAAGGCAGAGGCTTAACTAACTGAGCCACCCAGGTGCCCCGTAGGAGATTTCTAAGGGCCTGGACATATTCTTTTCTATTTATGCTATTCAAGCCTTTTGGTTATCACAATGATCTTAAGAAGCTGTCCATTTGAATGACCTCTGGACCTACAGATAATAGACCTGAGGGCTGATGGATCTATTTCAATAATACATTAACTGCAAGCCTGCTAGGTGTCAGGTATGCAGCCCCTGGGAGAAGGGTCCTTACCCTCAAATGGCTCACAGAGAAGACAAGTGCATCAGTTAGTATAATAAAGGCTAGAGAGACACAGGCTTCCAGAGAGAGACAATGGCAATGTTTGGATAGAGCTTGATGAAAAATGGGTTATAAAAATAACATCGGGGCATTTGGCCTAAAACCCAAAATTCATCACATCTAACTCTTACCTCTCCACTTTTATCCCGTGGTACTCTGCCCTGGTGAAGAAGGATATATGGTTTCTGGAACTGAGGGGTCTCCCAGGATGCAGGACTTCCAGAGCTGAAACTATTAAGTGCCTGGCAAACTGGGATAAGTTTGTCACCTCAAGGCCCAACAAAATAGAGAAACTTACTAAAGAGAAAAAGCAAGTCAGTAAGCAGAACCAGCTAAATACAGTATAATATGCTCTTGCCTATTATGGTGGACATTAAAAAAAAAAAGTCACCAACACTGCATCTCTCAGCCCAACAAGTCCAAGAACCACTCACAAGCAATAAACAAGTCAAGTAAAGAAGGCGTGAGGACTCTCCAGTCACCTTCAGCCTTCCTCACAAGTTCCTGAACTTCTCTTCCACTAGGGTTCCCAAATTCTCTCACCTCTTGTTTGTTCTCCCCAGAGGTATCAAAGACTGTTGGACTTTGTTGGGTCTCTGTGGCTTTTACTGTGGGTCTTTCACTAACTTTGGTTTCACTGTTGCCTTGGTGATTCCTCCCAAGTAAGAATTATGAGAAGACACTCACACTCAAAGTACCCAGCACCACCAAGATGGAAAGACCTTGAGTAGAGAAGAATGTACTGGAGTTTGTGTTTGGTTGCCAGTGCTGAGATGAGATGGTCACTTAAAAATTTCTCTAGCTCTTTGGATGGAAAGTTTGAAATAAGCAGGGGTGCCTATCAAGACCTTTAGTTTTCACCATACAAACATCATATCAGATGAATCACCTTCCGGATCTACCAACCAGGGTCTTTGTTTGGCTTGCACAACTAAAATTAGCAGCCCATTCATAATCCGTAATGGCTGGGGAATTATCTCATACACATGGGACAAAGGAGAGGGATCCAAAGAAGGGCCTCTTCCCTAAGTCTCATCCATGAGATTCTTGTCGTTAAAGAGGCGCTCTCAAGCGTCCAATTTACTGCAATTATAGCAATCAAAAAAGCATTCATCCTCCTTCCGCACCTGACAAGCCAGCTCATGCATTCTCCCCAAGAGTGGTGGGGAGGATGTTAATGCAGCTTCCATCCCCCTGGTTCCAGCTATAGTCATCAGTACCACTCCTACTCCCACCCTTGCAGCTGGAGTTGGTTCGCAGTCCAAAGGGCTCAGTCATGTCAACGTCTTGTCTCATGGTGGACCTATAGCTGCCCAGACCCACATGGGCTCACTGGTTCTCCAGGGAAAGAGGGCAATTAGCCTTTGATATTGGCTTATATATCTCTACGCCCAAAGGCTGGATGGAAGAGAAGTGATTATAGACAACCTCTTCCATTTTGTCAGTTTCTAAGGCTGATTAAGGAGTTCCTGCTGTGAAAACAGGCGCAGGTGTAGCGTCATGGAGAAGCTAGGGCTTGTCTGATTGCTGCATTGTGCTAGCTTTCACGGCATTTGAATGGGAGCTTTGTGAGCACACAGTCTCCCCAGATTGCCAGGACCGGCTGCTGCTGGTGGCGGGTGGGGGTCTGTTGATTAAAGGCCCATTAAAAAATCACAAATAACTCTCAACTTCTTCTTCTCACCTGCTTCTTTGTTTTTGTCTAAAGGCTCTTGGGAGATCTGAAAATGTTATTTAATTATTCCAACCCCCACGCTGCTGCTACTACAACTCCTTTCAGAGCATGCCTTCCCCAGCAAGGCATCTTTAACATCCTTATGAACCACTCCAGGCTTCCAATTGGATTTAAGAAGTCTGCCCCCACTCCAGTCAGGCTGATACTGACTCATCTACAGGCACTACTTATGTGCGTCTTACCTGAAGCCCTGGCTGGCTCACCTGTGACATGCTTCTGTCTGCCTTCATGTAACTGACCCCAGCCCTTAGGTTATTTATTCCTCACCATGTTTTCCTCAATTCCTGCCAAGAGTCTTTGGAAAACAATACGCAGATCTTTGCTGTTTTAAGGATAATCACTGAGCCCAGTGGAACATGCTGGTAGCCTTTTCTCAGCCTCCTCATTTTTAAATGGGGATAATGGGGATAACGAGACCTCCAAAGCATTATTATGAATTCCCAATGAGATAGTGTTTTGCAGAATACTAAATGTTCAGTTGAGCATGTGCTCAGTTAAGGGATATTATTATATCCCTTAATATATACTTTATATTTATATAGTTATTTATATAATATATATTTAATTTAATTTAATTTATATAGTTATTTATATAATATAATTTATTTTAATAATAATTTAATTTAATATAATTTATATAGTTATTTATATAATAAATAACTTAAAAAGTTATTTTTAATAACTTCCTCTGAAATGTCTTGCTATCTCCCAATCTGACAATATGTTCTCCTAGAGCTGGACACATCTGGATTTTCTATTTATCCACACAATTTACCAGGCATCTAGCATACAGAAAGAGCTGGAAGCATGACACTGGAGTATGGTTGTGGGCCATACTCTTTCCTTAGGGAACTATATTACACTTTCCCAGGGGTTGGGTGACTTAGGGTGAATTACTTACCCTCAACAAACTCATCTATAGAATGGGGATAATACCTTTATATTCAGCACCTTCATTATTGTTTCTGTCATGTCAATTGTTGAGTTATTTTTAATAACTTCCTCTGAAATGTCTTGCTATCTCCCAATCTGACAATATGTTTTCTTAGAGCTGGACACATCTGGATTTTCTATTTATCCACACAATTTACCAGGCATCTAGCATACAGAAAGAGCTGGAAGCATGACACTGGAGTCTTGACATGGCCAATTATACCACATTCCTCTCTCTAGCTGTCTTTCAATTGTCCTTTTGTGTCCTCTGGCCCTTACTCTTCCTCTCCTCCTTAAATACCTGCTCTCTTGCCTTGGCCCCACCTATTGCAGTCCTCCTCCTCCTCCAAGCTCAAACCAAATGCCCACCTTCCATGAATCCCCCTGTCGGGTGCCCCAGCCTACACCAGCCTCTTCTTCTGGATTACAAGTCGCTTCATGGTAGCACCACAAAACCTAGAAAGCTATTGCTTTTTAAAAGCCTCACATTAATATAGGAAAAAATGCAATCTTCCTTATCTTTTTGCAACCATCTTTCCCCTACTGTGCTTTCTACATTTATGCTGCACTTGAGGGCAGAGGTTGGCAATCAATGGCCCTGTGACCAAATGTGACCTGCTTTCTCTTTCTGTCTGGCCTAGAGCTAAGACATTTTTTTTAATTGTTGAAAAAAATCAAAAGAAGAATATTATTGCATGACACATGAAAAATATGTAATGTTTAAATTTCAGCATCTATAAACAAAGTTTTATCAGAACACAGCCGTACCCATTTTTTTTTAATGTGTTGTCTACAATTGTCTTCACAGTACAACATTGGGCTTAAGTGACTGCAAGAGGCTATATGTTTGAATTATTTACTATCTGTCCCTTTACAGAAAAAGGTTGCTGACACTTGCTTTAAAGTGCAAAAAACCCTTCACTTTTGCACGTTCATTTGGTTCCCATATTAGGCCTATGGTAACATCTCCATTTTCAGAAGCTCAGAAAAGGAAGACATGCATCCAAACCTGCATACCTTCAAGGTGGCCGAGCTGGTCATGTCCAACCCACTGTCCTGACCACACCTACACCTGCACTGCTCTTCAAGATAGACAGCATGGAGGTACCTCCTTTTCCTGTAATCCATTCCCTATCACATGCCTCGCTTAGCATCTCTAAGGAGCTCACTCAGGAAATTTAGGGATGTGGAAATATGAGCTTGCAACAGCAGCTCCCCAGACTCCCTGAAATGGAGTGTAATTCGTAGCAAATGAAACTCATCGATAACCTGTAAATGGCCTCTGTTTATGGGTGGTGTTGGAGCTGGGTGAGCTGTATCCTGCCAACCATAACTCCTTCTTGGCTGATTCCAATAAGGCTTAATTAGGGAGAGATGACATGTTGGTGGTGACCCCTGATTGACAACCAAATGTATAAATGAGCAGTAGCTTTGGGAAGGACAGTTGGAGATCCTGGCCCCCATTTAAGCCATTCTCAAGCAGCTGACTGCCTGCCCAACCCCCTTCCCAAATCTCTTGATGTCCTCTCTTTTCTCCTGAACTCCTGTGGTAGGTGATCCCTGGCTGACCAGGATCCCTCACTGGTCCTTGGTTGTGGGCCATACTCTTTCCTTAGGGAACTATCTTACACTTTCCCAGGGGTTGGGTGACTTAGGGTGAATTACTTACCCTCAACAAACTCATCTATAGAATGGAGATAATACCTTTATATTCAGCACTGTTGATATGATCATGTATAATTTATATAAAGTGCACTTACCACAGTGCCTGGTATACTGGCCAGACTCAATAAATGATAACATAGTAGTGCTACTGTGTCTTCATTCAGAGTCTCAACAAAGGTGGGCACAAGCCTTTTCTTAGGAGTCTGTTTCTTGTCCCAGGAGCTTTCTGATGTGGATATAACTCTTTTTCTATCCTTGCCCTCCAGTTCTCAGGTTCCCCAAAACTTTCTCTTAACTCACTTGTTAGGAAAGCCAGGAATGTCTGTTGACCTGGAGAGGGGCTGGTAGTTCTGAACCAGAGCTGAGGCCTCTCATTGGGAATGCCAGGTTCCACAGGATGCCCTCCCTGGCTACAGGGGCCACTGAACAGGCCTTACTCCATCCCACAAACCAGGATTCTCAGGTTATCATTGGGAAGTACCTTCTTGGGGCTTTATGGAGTGCCCATAAGTGGAGTCAAAAAGACCCATTACCTCTGTGGAGACTCCCATTTGTGTAATGGGTGGTGTGTTAGTCAGAATTCTCCCCCCAAAACCCAGAACCAATAAGAGGATATATATAGAGAGAGTGAAATAGATTTATTATAAGGAATTGGCTCACAGAGTTATAGAGACTGCTGAGTCCAAATTCTATAGTGCAGACTAGCAGGCTCAAGACCCAGAAGAGATTATGGTGTAGATGAACGCTAAAGGTAGTTTGATAAAGAACTCCCTCTTGCTCCAGGAGACTGGTCTTTTTGTGCTATACAGACCTTCAACTGATTGGGTGAGACCCACCCACCTTATGGAAAGCAATCTGCTTTCTCAAAGTTTACTGATAAAATGTTCAACTCGTCCAAAACACCTGCCAAGTTGACATAAAATTAACCAGCACAGATAGTGTGCATAAATACCCTTTCCATTGTCTTTCTCAGATAATTCTTATTTTGTTTGTCTCCTTAAACAAGCATACTTTAGGAGTAAAGCAGTTGGAGAACCACATGATGTTATTTCTCTGTTCAGAGTGGTCAGATAAAAGTAATACACCCTCTTGGGGGGGGATAAAACTGTCTCAACTCCAGAAAGCACTTTTTAGTTCACACTTTCATTGACATGGGCCAATAGTCAACTGGTCTAATGCACTCATTTTTCAGAGAGGGAAACTGAGGCTTGGATAAAAGAGGAAGTTTGGCCAAGGTTATCCCACATAGTACATTTGTTGGCAATCCAGGGCAGCTGAGTAGGTTTATTTGAGCCCAGCCCAGGGGTTTCCTAATGCTTACCTAAGGTTTGTACAGTCGGCATGGAATGAAGCCCAAATTTCAGCAGCTACTTGGAGTGCAGTTGGGATTCTTTCAGTCAAGGCTCTGTAAGGGAAAATTGGGAAAGCATTTAATATTTAATTGTTAGCTCACCCACCTAGGTTATCTCTGATTCTCCTTGTCTTTGACTTGGCTATTTGACAGCCCTGTACAGATAGAAATAAAGTTGTAGAAAATGGATGGTAATGCAAATAATTCCTTTCCACAGAAATGCAAATTGAATCTAATGGGATGCAATTGATTATTGTGAGCACTTTTGTATCTTTTTATAAATTCACTTCAGCTTTCCATCTTTGACTAAAAATACGTGACCCTGTGAGTTTGTTTTTGGATTCATTGCAACATCTACTGATTTCTTCATTAATTAATGAATTAAATAAAATCTTTGGCATATATTCATTTTCTATCTGTATGAGAGTCATGATTACATTCTTTTTAAAAAATGTGTCCTTTAATAAGTCAGTGTAACCATGTATACACCTTGTTTTTTCACTCTGCACATTGTTCCCACACCTCTTATTCCCACTTAAAGAATAAATGGAAGTTCCTGTGAGCTTCAGAACATTCTGGGGAATAATAACTCACTTTGCAAAATACTCTAGGGTTTACAAAGCACTCACTTTTATCATCTCCTTTGATTCCTACAGTCCACACGGAGAGCAGATATAATTCTTATTTCACAAATAGGGGAATGAGGCCAGAGAAAACAACATGTTTTATAATACCAAGACCTTACAGCTATTTGAAGCAGGGCCAGGACGTCAATGTAAGTCTTCTCTTAGTCCTAAGCTCATCCTCTTCATTAGGCCACATCTTCTTTCTTGATAAGAAATACCATGGACCCAGCCTGGCAGCAGGATCTCTGCATGGGAGAGCTGTTGTTTCAGAAAAAAAGGGCCAAGAATTTGGATATAACGGAAGTTCTGAGACGTCACATGTCCATCTCCAGGGATGTTGTTCAGCTCTCTTTTTCATTTTTCCCCTTGAGAACAAAAGCTAGTTTTACATTTTAATGGATTTAATTACTGCATAGAGATATGAACAGATAGAAAAGGAACAAGTAGTGAGGACACAGTGATGGTCTATTGAGCAGCATTTGAATTAATTTGGAGTTTTCATCCCTGTGATTAGTGTGGTTATTAGTGTTAATACTTGAAATTCATGTTAACAGGGTGTTATTGTGAATTTGAAGGATCAAAACAGGCCTGATTTCCTAGTATTTGTTTGTTTACTTATTAATCAGTCCATTCATAATGGCTATGGTGCTGACATATAAAACATCCCCTGCATTCAACTTCTCAGCTTGACTTAATAAAGGATAATATTGTGTCTCATTTAGCCAGTGTTTAATGCTAATAGATTGTCCTTGTCTATTTTGGTGACTTCCCCACTGTGGGCGTTTTCTCCTTTGTCCCTAGACCACCATGGAGAGGCAGATAAAGCCTCAGAGCTTCTGGAAACAGCCTGAGTTAGAGTTTGGGATATCAGATTTCTGTTGACTTGAGCTTTTAGAATGATCTTGGGAACCCCATGCCTCCTCTCTGGGCTTCAGTTTCTCCTTAATAAAATAAAAGTTTTAGGTGAGATGAACCTAGCTTCCTTTCAGCTCTGTGATTCAGGGAGCAAATCAAAATGGAGAAATGACCGGAGAGTTATGGAAATGTGAAGTTGTGACTAAAAGAGTATCTATCCCAATGCATTAATCCTTTAGTTCTCTATTTTTATTTCAAAGTACGTAGGTGTGGATTCATTTTTTTTCTTCTTGCTGCTCTGGATGTGCTGTAAATCTCCAATCGGAGGGTTTATGTTCTCCTTCATATGGAAAATTGTCAGCCATTTTCTCACTGAATGTTGACTCTTTCCCTTCTCTTTGAACCCCTTAAAAGCTGTCGGACTGCATTCTAGTTAACCTTGATAAATCTGTCTTCCAGGCACTAATTCTGTCTTCTACTGCATCTACTCTGCTCTCTGAACCATCAAACTTTCAACTGCAGTGATTTTTGTTTGTTTCTAGAAGTAACATTTGCTTCTTTCTCAAATCTGCCTGGTGGTGGGTATTGTGGAGGGCACATAATGTATGGAACACTGGGTGTGGTGCATGAACAATGAATTCTGGAACTCTGAAAAGAAATTTTAAAAATAAATAAATAAATTTTTAAAATCTGCCTTTTCTTTTTTTCATGGAGTGTTATTTTTTCCTTACAGTTTGATTATAAATTTCAAATCTTTAATCATTTTAAACTTGTTATAATTTCCCTTTAGATAGCTTTATCCTAAATTCTTGGTGTGCTAATCCTCCTGTGTATTGTATATGTGTACTCTGCTTTTTCACTTGTGAATTTTGTGATTTTTTAGTGCAAGCACATTTTCAATGACAATATGAGAGTGGCTGAGAATTCAATGCAATATGGGATGTGGAAATATCGTTCTAGATACAGCTTTGCATTTGTTTTTGCTGAGCACCCCAGAGGTATCATGATCTCAGGAACATTTTAATGTAAATCTTGAGGGTTAAGGATTCCTGAAACACATAGGTAGTATAATCTTTTACTCTAAATCTCCCTAGGCTGGTGTGGTAGGCTGAATGATGACTGCCAAAGATATCCAGGTCCTAATCCCTGAAAATTGTAAATGTTACTTTATGCCAAAAAAATCCTCTGTGGATGTGTTTATATCAAGGATGTTGAGATGGGGAGATTATCCTGGATTATCCAACTGGACCCTGAGTGTGATCACAAGTATCACTGTAAGAGGAGGCAGAGGGAGATTTTACTACAGAGAGGAGAAGCCAATATGGCAATGGAAGCAGACATTTGGAGTAACATGCTTTGAAAATAAAGGAAGGGGCCACAGACAGAGGAAAGCAAGAGATGTAGAACTAGAAGCTGGAAAAGGCAAGGACATAGATCACTCCCTAGAGCCTCCCAAGGAAGTGCAGTTTTGCCAAAATCTTGAATTGAAACTGACTCCAGAAGTGCAAGAGAACAAATGTGTGCTATTTTAAAGACACTGAGTTGTGGTAATTTATTATAGCAGTAATGGGAAACATAGCTGGTTAGCAGAGTTTTTCTATTCCTCCTTGACTGAGGGCAGTATTTCAAAGGTTTTGCCAAGGAAACAGCTGGATTTTTCATGAAGACAGACAGTGAATTTGTTGTCAATTTCACTAGTAGGCCGGGAAGACATAAGATGATAAGATTCCACAACTCCTATGACTGCAAATTGGCCTTCAGATGGGAATCAGCCTTAGAGGGGGGGATAAAAAGACATGGAGTTCTTGATTTTGAACCTTTTTTATTAGCCAAATCAATGTCTCCAAATGATATAACATAGTTGACAGGGGAGTTGGGATAGATGGTGGTGTTTGTATTCCATGTGTCTTGAAGTTTGCCATATGGAGAGAAAAATCATCTTGGGCAAAATTTTAAGTTCCATACCTCAATTTTCTCACCTGTAAATGAAAATAGTAATAGTGCTTCTCTTACATTATCATGGTGAGGCTCCCATTTAGATAGGGCACATCAAATGTCTGGTTATGTATATGCCTTAGTTTTGTTATAGACTCAGGGTCTCTGGAAGAGCTTGGCTCATAGTTCTTGTCCAAGGATTATGCAAAGAGAATTGAATGACTCAAAAAGATTCATAAAAAGTTTTGAGGACTCAAAAGAAAATTCAAGGGGCGCCTGGGTGGCTCAGTGGGTTAAAGCCTCTACCTTCGGCTCAAGTCATGATCTCAGGGTCCTGGGATCGAGCCCCACATTGGGCTCTCTGCTCAGCGGGGAGCCTGCTTCTTGCTCTCTCTCTGCCTGCCTCTCTGCCTACTTCGGATCTCTGTCTGTAAAATAAATAAATAAAATCTTAAAAAAAAAAAGAAAATTCAAAATGAAGTTTTGTCATTTCCAAAGCTCTAGAAAACAGAAGATTCTGTTAATTCTGGAAGGAGAAGGAAGAATCTGGTTTAAAATAGAAGTTGCTAATGTGAATGCTATGTTATTCAATCAACAAACATGTGTCTGCAGGGTGCTACCCTGTGTAAGGCTAGATGCCAAGTGCTATGAGGGGAGAGACATCAACAGCAGCTATAATCCTCCCATTTCCAGAACTGCACTGTTGTAACAGTTCACAACATTGTAAGAAGATTTCAGAAGCATCCTCTGAGGTGGAGTGTTCAGGAACTACCAACCAGCATTTTACAGATGGGGATACTGACCCCTAGGTTTAATAAAGTCAAACAAAGTTGGCTCTCAACCCCGTTTGCTAATTCAATGCCACTGATACTATATCACAACTAAGATGAAATTTCTGATCTCAGAGGGCTTAGAGACAGGACAAAGAGGAGAGAGCACTACAAGGTAAATGTGACTGCAACCAGGTATAAAAGGAGAAATGAATAAGATCTTTGAAAGGTTAAGAAGGCTATGATATGTAGTGGAGTGGGGGTACCTGATAAAACAAAACACAGGAAGGCACGGTGGAGGGACATTAAAACATACACATTTTAAAATTCTTCACCTTGAAAAATAATAAAAACAGGGCACCTGGGTGGCTCAGTGGGTTAAGCCTCTGCCTTCGACTTGGGTCACGATCTCAGGGTCCTGGGATAGAGTCCTGCATCAGACTCTCTGCTTGGCAGGGAGCCTGCTTGCTTCTCTCTCTCTGCCTGCCTGTCTGCCTACTTGTGATCTCTCTCTGTCAAATAAATAAATAAAATCTTTAAAAAATAATAAAAACACAAAAGACTCCACCCCCAAACTACTAGAACTCATATAGCAATTCAGTAACGTGGCAGGATACAAAGTCAATGTACAGAAATCAGTGGCTTTCTTATACACTAACAATGAAAATACAGAAATGGAAATTAGAGAATTGATTCCAGTTACTATAGCACCAAGAACCATAAGATACCTGGGAATAAACTTAACCAAAGAGGTAAAGAAGCCGTACTCGAGGAACTACAGAACACTCATGAAAGAAATTGAAGAAGACACAAAAAGATGGAAGACCATTCCATGCTCTTGGATTGGAAGAATAAACATTGTTAAAATGTCTCTACTACCTAGAGCAATCTATACTTTTAATGCCATTCTGATCAAAATTTTTCAAAGAGCTGGAGCAAATAATCCTACAATTTGTATGGAATCAGAAGAGACCCCGAATTGCTAAGGAAATGTTGAAAAACAAAAATAAAACCGGTGGCATCTCATTACCTGATTTCAAGCTTTACTACAAAGCTGTGATCACCAAGACAGCATGGTACTGGCATCAAAACAGACACATAGACCGTGGAACAGAGTAGAGAGCCCAGATATGGACCCTCAACTCTATGGTCAAATAATCTTCAACAAAGCAGGAAAAAATATACAGTGGAAAAAAGACAGTCTCTTCAATAAATGGTGCTGGGAAAATTGGACAGCTATATGTAAAAGAATGAAACTCGACCATTCTCCTACACTGTACACAAAGATAAACTCAAAATGAATAAAAGACCTCAATGTGAGACAGGAATCCATCAGAATCCTAGAGGAGAACATAGGCAGTAACCTCTTTGATATCAGCCACAGCAACTTCTTTCAAGATATGTCTCCAGGGGCACCTGGGTGGCTCAGTGGGTTAAAGCCGCTGCCTTTGGCTCAGGTCATGATCTCAGGGTCCTGGGATCGAGCCCCGCATCGGGCTCCTTGCTCGGTGGGGAGCCTGCTTCTCTCTGCCTCTGCCTGCCTCTCTGCCTGCGTATGATCTCTGTCTCTCTCTTTGTCAAATAAATAAATACAAATAAAAAATAAATCTTAAAAAAAAAAAAGATATGTCTCCAAAGGCAAAGGAAACAAAAGCGAAAATGAACTTTTGGGACTTCTTCAAGATCAAAAGCTTCTGCACAGCAAAGGAAACAGTCAACAAAACAAAGAGACAACCCACGAATGGGAGAAGATATTTGCAAATGACAGTACAGACAAAAGGTTGATATCCAGGATCTATAAAGAACTTCTCAAACTCAACACACACAAAATAGATAATCATATCAAAAAATGGGCAGAAGATATGAACAGAGACACTTCTCCAATGAAGACATACAAATGGCTATCAGACACATGAAAAAATGTTCATCATCACTAGCCATCAGGGAGATTCAAATTAAAACCACATTGAGATACCACCTCACACCAGTTAGAATGGCAAAAATCAGCAAGACAGGAAACAACGTGTGTTGGAGAGGATGTGGAGAAAGGGGAACCCTCTTACACTGTTGGTGGGAATGCAAGTTGGTGCAGCCACTTTGGAGAACAGTGTGGAGATTCCTCAAGAAATTAAAAATAGAGTTTCCCTATGACCCTGCAATTGCGCTACTGGGTATTTACCCCAAAGATACAGATGTAGTGAAAAGAAGGGCCATCTGTACCCCAACGTTTATAGCAGTAATGGCCACGGTTGCCAAACTGTAGAAAGAACCAAGATGCCCTTCAACGGACAAATGGATAAGGAAGATGTGGTCCATATACACTATGGAGTATTATGCCTCCATCAGAAAGGATGAATACCCAACTTTTGTATTAACATGGAGGGGACTGGAAGAGATTATGCTGAGTGAAATAAGTCAAGCAGAGAGAGTCAATTATCATATGGTTTCACTTATTTGTGGAGCATAACAAATAACATGGAGGACATGGGGAGACGGAGAGAAGGGAGTTGAGGGAAATTGGAAGGGGAGGTGAACCATGAGAAACTATGGACTCTGAAAAACAACCTGAGGGGTTTGGCAGGGGCGGGGGGTGGGAGGATGGGGGAGCCAGGTGGTGGGTATTATGGAGGGCACGCGTTGCATGGAGCACTGGATGTTGTGCAAAAACTATGAATTCTGTTACGATGAAAAGAAATTTAAAAAAAGAAAGAAAGAAAAATAAAAACCAACAACCCAACAATAATACAAATGGTTTCTGACCAGGTCAGCATGTTGCACTACATTTCTCCATTCCACAAGCAATTCTTACATGCCTACGGCATGTGTGGGATAGATCACAGTGAACGGGAAGTGACGACATACGATGGGACCAGCCTGATTTAGGGAAAGGAGACCTGAGCTCTAGCTCTAGCCCTCACACCAGCTGTGGCCTCTGGTGGTTTGTTTCCTCTCTGGCTTGAGTTTTTTCCTACATACATCAGGAATCTAAACTTCACTTGCTCCTCTGACATTCTAAACTTGAATAAGGAGGATGTTTATGTATTCTGTTGTCTTACTTTCACTATTCATTCTCTTTTTTGTCTTAAATTATTTGCCTTCTCTCTTTTCCTCATTTTTATCTCCTCCTTCTTTCAGGATGGCTCCTTCCCTGCTCTCCCTCATGGTTATTCTCCTTCTCACGTTCAGTGTCTGCATATTTTCTTTCTCATTACTTAAGTACATGTAAATTGGCCACATTGCTGATGCGGAAGCAATTTTTAAAATTGGTTAAAATGTGCCAACGTCAAACATGACGAATTCTTCCACTTTTGGACTCCTCATGATTTTAATCATCCAAAATCAGCCATTTAAGAAATGACAGCATGAGGACCAAATTCCCTTAGCATCAATTTTTTGTTGTTGTTGTTTTATCCTTCGATGGTGTGTGTGTGTTTGTGTGCACGCACGCGTGTGTGTGCGTGTTGTGTTCACCAAAGTTGTTAGTGGATTTGGACATTATTTAAGTATAGCAATGACCACTTGCTGTGTACAGCACCGGCTGTGTATGTGGATAAGAGGGAGATAAAAAAAGGAACAACATGTAGTCTGCAGTCAAAAATGGGACTTGGGGACTTGGTGAAGGAGAGCATGGAGGCATGGTTGGAAGTAAAGAGGGACGCCTTGCTCTAATATGCTGGTATTTTGGCCCAAGACCCAGGAATGCCCGATTCTTGTCTTCAGCACATGGTTCTTGGGTGTTGTTGAACACACAGTAAGCTGTGGCAGCGTGGCCACAAAACTGCCACCAAACTGCCACTTTGCTTACCACTGTGGCTATAGCCAGATAGTCCCTAACATGGGAGTTTTCCGTTAAACGCTGATTTGGAGGACATGACTACTAAATGCCTTTCTAAGCACCAAATTTCTATCCTGGGTCTCATACATTCAGGAATATCTTTGCTAAGAGAAAGAGAGAGAATTGGGCCCAAGAAGGACCTTAAAGACCAACAAAACTGGCCAATCTGGCCTGGGGCCAAGGCTTTACCTGCATTTCAGGCAAAAAAGCAAGAGATACAGCACAAACTACTGCCTGTTTAAGGTCTGGTAAGCCAGACCACAAGTAAACTGGACTCATTAAATGTCTTGGTTCTGGATAATCAGAGTCTCCTGTCTTTGTAAGGGGGAGTAACTAGAGAAGGGTTTTCCCCACTCCCAAGAGCAGGTAGCACTCCATCAGAGCAGTAGTTACTGACCTGATGTAGCCTCAGTTAGAGGAGGAAAAAGAATACTGCCCCCTCCCCCCAAGGACCTTGGCTAATGAAGTGGACAGATTCAAGAGGAGGAGTGGGCTCAACCCCACTTCAGGCTATATGAGCATGTTTAGATAAGTGGGGCAAAGAGCTGTATCTGGAGAACATGGTGAGTTACACTTTGATTTCTGAGTAAATGCTCCAGTGAGCAAAGTGGCTTACCCAAGACCATGCACCAAGGTACGAATAGTCTGACTCCAGGTCTGGGTTTCCTCTCATTTCACTGCCGCTGCTAAGAATTGGTAGCAGCGGGAATGAAGCAGGTAGGCCAAGTACCTGGGATTGGTCTGTCCATGAAAGATGGGATACTTGGCCTTGGGGAGAGGGCAGGGCAGAGGAAAATGGAAAAAATCACAGCAAGGGTTTGGAGTAAAATGATGGCTTGAAGACTAGGTTTGTCCTCTCACTAGCTCCGTTGTTCTGGGCAAGTTATTTAGCTTCCCTGATCCTCAGTTTCTTCATCTGTAAAGCCAAGATAGCAATATCTACTTCAAAAGGTCCTTCTAAGGACAAGATGGAATAATCTATGTAAACAGCCTTTGGGCATAGTATGTGCTCAGTGAAAAGTGCCATTACTCTTGGGGTCATTTGTTAACTGCTGCAGTATTAAATATACTAATTACCTGCTATAGTATAGTGATTTCTAAACCCTCATGTGCATAAAAATCATTTACAGAGTTTACTAAAAAACACAGATTCTCAGTCCCACCTCCCTTCAAGAGATTCTTTTTTTTTTTTTTTAAAGATTTTATTTATTTATTTGTCAGAGACAGTGAGCGAGCACAGGCAGACAGAGTGGCAGGCAGAGGCAGAGGGAGAAGCAGGCTTCCTGCCAAGCAAGGAGCCCGATGTGGGACTCGATCCCAGGATGCTGGGACCATGACCTGAGCCGAAGGCAGCCGCTTAACCAACTGAGCCACCCAGGCGTCCCTCTTCAAGAGATTCTGACGTGGAGCTCTGAAATACGCATTTTTAGCAGGTGACTCTGGTGATGTGATTCAGTAATCACCCTTTGAGAAATAATGCACTGGATTGCATTTTAAGTTTAAAATCTGACTTCTTCTGGTTCATGGCTCTCAAAAAAGTCCAGACTAGGCTTACATTCTGAAGATTTCCATCTTCTCTCCCTACCTTCACCTCTAAGCACAGTGGAAGGAGCAATAAGCTTCTACTGTCATTAGCACCACCTTTGGGTAATATTCCCTAGACCAGAGGCTCTCGACTTTGGTGGCATATTTCAATTAGATGGAGAGCCCTCAACCATCCTGATGTCCAGTCCACACCCCAGACCAACTACGTCATATGTCTGGGTAGTCTTTGGCATGGGGTTTTGGAAACTTGTTGGGAGATTTTGGTGGATAGTTAAGTTGAGAACCACTTCTCTAGATCCTCTGTCCCATCTTCCCTTCAAAACTTCTTCACCTAGTTTCTATCCCATGCCTTCTATTTGGATATTTCCCTTCTCTCAAAATTTTTGGCTGGATTCACTCAGCAGATTTTCTGGTTTTCTTATCATTCTTCCTGATTCACTGATGACTCTTACCTGGCTCTATTTGACAGTGTTGTCCATCCCACCACTCTGCCCAAACTTGCAGGACACAACACCATAGCCCTCAGAGAGCACTACTTTGTCTTGAGACTGGGGGAAGCAGACAGAATCATGCCACTGGCTTTCAAACTTCACCATTTTCTCCTGCTAGAGTGTTTTCCTAACCCCTGCCTATTTATTCTGCCAGAGCTCATGCATAGTCCTCTTCCTCAGGAAGGCCACTTCTGACTCTCCCAGGTCGAGGAGAAAAGTAGAGAAAGACTCCTTATTCTTGACTTCTCTAATAGCATCAATATCATATATTATAACATCTTATCTATATAAGGAGAGGGGAGGATGTTATAGTGATGATAGTCATCAGAACTTCTTCTGGGAAGAAAAACACTAATTTGGAAAAATTATGAGTGCTTAGGGTAGAAATTTATACTCAGAGGGATGTAAAACAGGTCAGAACTACCTTGCTCAAATGTAAGAGCAATTGTTTAATGCCCCAGAGAGAAAAAAAGGAGGTCATCCACTCTGTGACATGACCCACACCACAATTTCCTTAAAATCCTGAGTAAAATCTATGTCGTAATGAAATATTTGGTAAGAGTAGAGTTCTCAGGGCACCGCTAAAGAGTCCAAGTCCAGGGTATTGAGGGAAAGACAGGCCACATGGCACTGGCTTAGAGACACTAAATAAGGGGAGGATTCTAATGGAAATCTGGGGAAGGGTTTTGGAATATCACATGGAAAATGGGTGAGGCCAGGTTTGGCCAGATCTCTAAAGGGCACACTAGTCGCATCTGCTATCTGAATTCTATCTGAGCAACCTCTCTGCCCACTGAACTGGGAGTTTGCTGATGGCAAGGCCTATCTCCATTGCAGCAGAGTTTCCCTAGTGCCTGGCACAATTCTTGGTTGTGAAATGCTCTAAATAAGTATACAGACAACACATTAATACAAGCTTTTTGTTTTCTTTTAAAAGATTTTATGTATTTGTGCATGAGAGACAGAGAGAGAGAGAAGGGCAGAGGGAGAAGCAGACTCCCTGCTTAGCAGGGAGCTGGAAGCAGGACTTGATCTCAGGACCCCAGGATCATGACCCAATCCGAAGCAGATGTTTAACCATCTGAGCCACCCAGGCACACAGTATAAGCTTTTTCTTAAGGTCAAAGGGAGCACCAAGGAATTCATCCTGTCTGTGGCTATTTTGTGGTTCAGACTGAATTCTCTTTTATTCACCACTTGGATGCCACTGAACTTATTTCTCTAAATTTGGTTGCTCAGAATTTGATTAATTTGAGCTCAAAATGACATTTCAAAATTCCCTATTCCCAAACACATAACTCATCAGAAATGCCTCCCACTATTTACAGTTTTGCTTCATTGAAATATGATGATGCCAGGCAGACAGCGATGTGTATTCAGTGGAATTCAATTTTCCTGATCACTGGCTCCATCGATCAGTCTGTTTACAAAGGGCTGATGCAAGCATCAATTCATCTCTTAGGGACGATGGGTGAGCCGTTCCTATTATTTCTTGCATGTGAAAGGGGTTGTTAGACTCTAATGATGGGATTCTGGAGGATCACTTTATTATTGTTGTTTTAGGCTTTATTGAGTTCCTACCATGGGCCAGGAGTTTTTACTGTTTTCATATTTAATCTTTATAATTGACATTTTGTGGGTGCAGAACCTGAGATCTGGAGAAGTTGGGAGGAATTGTCTGTGCTTACAGAGCTAGTGATGTGTAGAGGCAGGATTCAAACACCATTCTTTTGATTCCAAAAGTGAGTACCATCTGTTTTGTTTGGTTTTCTTCTGAGGGGTTGTCTTGGGGCTTAGGCAGGAGAGACAGAAAGAGGTGATGGAGAAAGCAATCCAAAACAAGCTGAAGGGGAAGAAGAGTGACTGTGGTTTATTATTCAACACACTCGTTATCAGTCCAGTCCCTTCTGTGCTCCCAATTGTGCCTGTAGAGACATTTGCCACTGCAGCCAGAAGGTCATACTTGGCTCCGGATGTGTCCCTTCTATCTGATGTGAGCTCCTGGCAGGTGCATGCCCAGCAACTATACTCAGTGTGGCTCCCAGAACCAGAGGAGCAAGAAGCAAATGGGGTGCTAGAGAGGAAGTCTCTTTCTCTTTCTTTTTTTAAAGACTTTATTTATTTATTTATTTATTTGAGAGAGAGAATTCAAGGGAGCAAGTGTGAGTGAGCAGGAGGAGGCAGATGGAGAGGGAAAGAATCTCAAGCAGACCCCTCTCTGAACGTGGAACCCAATGCAGGACTTGATCCCACGACCCTGAGATCTTGAACTGAAATCATGATCTGAGCTGAAACCAAGGGTCAGATCCTCAGTGACTGAGCCACCCAGGCTCCCCTAGAGAGGAAGTCTCTTGAGGGCAGTGCTGTATATGTCCAGGAAAAGGAGCTTTGTGGGTTGGGCAGGAATGCCACTTTCTTACTGGGTTTTCCAGAGGAAATGACTGGGGCATCAAAGGACAGAAAACCACCTAGAATTCCAGTACACTTGGGAGTTTTGCCAACCCAAATCCACCTTCGCATAAACTTTAGCATGCTTCCTTTGCTACCCTGGGCAGAGTCTGGAAAGTGCTTCTGCGGGACTGCCACATCTCTGTCAAAGTCTGGGAACAAGGGCTATTATATATCCTTCAAGCTTCCCAGAAATCTGTGGTCTTATAGCTACCCTCAATGCATGAAATGTCTGAAAAATCTCAAAGCGAACTATGGTTTTGATCCCCAGGCAAAGTTGCAGAAAAGTTGAAAGCATGCAATCAATAATTGCCTCAAATTCTCTGAAAACTGAATTTTACATCATGAATATTCCCCCCACACATGCGACAAAGCCATTGCTTTCTTTATTGGACAGTCCAGGTGTTTGCATAGACCTCTGGGTTTGTCTGTGGGGCCTGGTTAACAAAGGACAATATCACACCTGAGATGCAGAGCAAACTTGAAGGAGGTAAAGCTGGTACTTTTCTTTCCATTTCGCAGATGAAGGAACTGAGGTTCAGAGAGTCCATGTGACTTCTCCAAGTTCACACAGCTTTGTAGTGGCAGCACTGGGGTCAGGGCCAGTGTTCCGTTGTCCAGTTCAGTGTCATGTTGTGCGTTGAAGCTTGGCTAGTGTCAATAGCCCGTGACACTGTCCTACTTTCTCATCCAATCTTGGATCACATTCATTTCTCCTAGAAAAAGCAACCAGGATAGGGACAAACTGCTGTTTTAAGTATAGTCAGACTCCATTCTGAATAGACAAACTTGAGGAAGCCATTCTGCTGGGCAGCAGAAGGTCACAGTAGGTTCTGTGTCTGAAAAACCAATACAGATTTCAACCTGCAGGTTCTGAAGCAAAGTCTTTTTTTTTTTAATTTATTTATTTGTCAGAGAGAGAGGGAGAGAGCCAGAGAGCGAGCACAAGAAGACAGAGTGGCAGGCAGAGGCAGAGGGAGAAGCAGGCTCCCTGCCGAGCAAGGAGCCCGATGTGGGACTCGATCCCAGGACGCTGGGATCATGACCTGAGCCAAAGGCAGCTGCTTAACCAACTGAGCCACCCAGGCGTCCCTCTGAAGCAAAGTCTTAGATAATCTTTCTAATCCTGTGAAGGGCTAATTCCTATTTCCAACTCTGCTGATCAAGTCCAATTACACTGCAGGTCAGAATAAACACTCCAGATCAAATATTTCAGCACTCAGCCTAAACGTTAGATTCCTTTTGGATGGTGAGTATCAGAGCTTCAAAATGTGTGCGTGCGCATGTGCACACAAGCATGCACTTCTCTACTATTTCCCAACCCTAGTAATTATAAGTTACATTTCAAAGCAAATATTATGATTGTCTAGAAATTCATGAATCACCCTGATTGATATTTTGTGTTCCAACTGAGAGAGAGAGAGAGAGAGAGGGAAAGAGATAGAAATATTTGGAAAGAAACAAACAGGGGGAACAGCATATCAACATTCACACACACACCATGAATAATCTCTGAAATGTGTCAAGTAGACTACAGTTTATAAAGTACATTCACCAGCTAACATCTCTACTGTGATTCTCAACACTACCCTATGTATGAAGTAGGCAGAATAAGTATAAGTATCAGCATTTACATAATGAGGAAACAGAAATATAAAGCCAGATCTAGAGTCCTGTGTGGGAGCCATAGAACTTTCCAGAGAACATTCTGTGTGGTCCAGAACTCTCCCCTACGCTGTCATTTCCATGTACATACCAGCCTTTACTTACATAATGCTTACCAGTGTAAGAAACCTTTAGGAGTGCTTTGTAAAGTTGACTCAGTTAGTATGTAGATGTATGTACTCTGATTTAAAAATCAACTGAACATTGTCAGTTTTATACAAACCCTCCAGATATAATTCATGGTGTGTGTTGGGTGGGGTGTTAATTACAAAAATAAAATAAAATAAAGTGAAATAAAACCAACCGTTGGCTGTAAATGGTGCAATTTTTCTTCAAAATACTTTCTACCCCATCCTGTCTTTTTGTCCTCACTAGAGCCCCATGAAGTGGGAGTTATGATCCCCATCCGAAATAGAAGGGAAGCTGAGGCTCTGTCTCCCAAAACTAAGTCACATTTTGACAAGAAGCCATGCTATTGATGTTGGAAGTGCTGTATGTTTGAGGAAAGCAGGAAGGGGAAAATTATGGGATGGGGAGTGGGCAAGGGAAAACCCGAGGGGCACCTTAGAGGACAAAGTTCTTCAGTAGTCTCGGGATCAGCTTCCTTTGGCTTTGTGCTTCAGCTTTTACTGGCATCTATCCTCCTCACTTTCCAGATGTATACTCTTTCATTGTGAATCCTTCCTGTGCTCAAGAGGCTGTGCCTACAGATGTCTCCTCCCAGGGCCGTTGTCATTCTATCTGTACCTGCACCTGGAGCATGATAAGGAAAGAAAGTGGGTGGGATAGCAGATGGGGGACTAGCATCCATTGTCTCCTGTGGCACCCTGATGGGATGGAATAATTTACAGGGTTATTACTATTATTAATTTACAGGATTAAACATTCATGTGTCTTTTTCATTTATGGTGATCGCTCTCTGCATCCGTGGCTGGGCACTGGGACCATCTCAGCCAATTCAGCACACCATGGTGCTGGTGTCTTAGGTCAAGGTGAGGTCACAGATCATAGGCCAGGAGTTTAGAGTGCCAGCCACCACTTGGCAAAATGCCTAGCCTTGTCATTTAATTTTTCATTTCAACCATCATTTACCAAAATTGAAAACGAGCACCATACCAAGAGCTGGAGACAGAGGTAAACTTTTATTTATTTAACACACACTTACATTACATTCATTATATGTTAGGCACTGTGTAACTGCTTTATTAACTAATATAATTGTTACTGCACCAGTGAGAGGGATAGTATTATTCCTGTTTCACAGATGAGAACACTGAGACATAGAAAGGGTAAGAACCTTGCCTGATATGACACAGTTAGGGACTGGTAGGTCTGGAATAGGAATCCATGCTGTAGAGCTCCAGAGTGAATGCTCTTAACTGCTGTCTTTCAAAATCTTTGTCTTAAATATTTTACCATTTAGAGAACCAGGCAGACATATAGTCATGGTAGAATATAATGGTTGTTGTAACAGAGATATGTGCAAGGTATGTGGGCAAAGTGTTTCAACAAGTTGTACTGCTTCCCACTTCTCTAGTCCTGGCAGCTGCTATGCTTGACCTCCTTGCACCCTATTCTCACTATCCCCCTACTGACCTAGTCTCATAGCTGGCCCCAAAGGCCAATCCTATCACTGTGGGGGTGGGGGAGGGCAATTTAAGTCTTCCTATGCCAGGAGTGCAGAGCACTTGGCATCAAGACTGCCTACTTAGGGCATGCTCCCTAAATGGTGTTTTCCTGCCTTCTTCTTCTTTTTTTTTTTTTTTTAATTTATTTATTTGACAGAGAGAGGGAGCACAAGTAGGCAGAGAGGCAGGCAGAGAGAAGGGGGGAGGCAGGCTCCCTGCTGAGCAGAGAGCCCTATGCGGGGCTCGATCCCAGGACCCTGAGATCATGACCTGAGCCGAAGGCAGAGGCTTAACCCACTGAGCCATCCAGGCACCCCCTGCCTTATTCTTCTGACCAAGCCCCATGCCATATCATTGGTCTGTGAATTTTGCCCCTGGCTTGGCCCACCTGCCCTCTATGGAAAGCACACTGAAATCTCTCTGTTTCAGGGGAATAAGAATAGAATCTGGCTCCCCTAATCTCCCACCCCCACCCCTTCAAAACCCCTCAGGTTGTTTTTCAGAGTCCATATTCTCTCATGGTTCACCTCCCCTTCCAATTTCCCTCAACTCCCTTCTCCTCTCCATCTCCCTATGTCCTCTATGTTATTTGTTATGCTCCACAAATAAGTGAAACCATATGATAATTGACTCTCTCTGCTTGACTTATTTCACTCAGCATAATCTCTTCCAGTTCCATCCATGTTGCTACAAAAGTTGGGTATTCATCCTTTCTGATGGAGGCACAATACTTCATAGTGTATACGGACCACATCTTCCTTATCCATTCGTCCGTTGAAGGGCATCTTGGTTCTTTCTACAGTTTGGCGACCGTGGCCATTGCTGCTATAAACATTGGGGTACAGATGGCCCTTCTTTTCATTACATCTGTATCTTTGGGGTAAATACCCAGTAGGCAATTGCAGGGTCATAGGGAAACTCTATTTTTAATTTCTTGAGGAATCTCCACACTGTTCTCCAAAGTGGCTGCACTAACTTGCATTCCCACCAACAGTGTAAGAGGGTTCCCCTTTCTCCACATCCTCTCCAACACACGTTGTTTCCTGTCTTGCTAATTTTGGCCATTCTAACTGGTGTCAGGTGGTATCTCAATGTGGTTTTAATTTGAATCTCCCTGATGGCTAGTGATGATGAACATTTTTTCATGTGTCTGATAGCCATTTGTATGTCTTTGGAGAAGTGTCTCTGTTCATATCTTCTGCCCATTTTTTGATATGATTATCTGTTTTGTGTGTGTTGAGTTCGAGAAGTTCTTTATAGATCCTGGATATCAGCCTTTTATCTGTACTGTCATTTGCAAATATCTTCTCCCATTCCGTGGGTTGCCTCTTTGCTTTGCTGACTGTTTCCTTTGCTGTGCAGAAGCTTTTGATCTTGATGAAGTCCCAAAAGTTCATTTT
>PISX010005809.1:79040-104005 GCA_004024625.1 Mellivora capensis | reverse complement strand
ATCTGCGAAGAGAGAGAGTTTGACTTCTTCCTTGCCAATTTGGATACCTTTTATTTCTCTTCGTTGTCTGATTGCTGTTGCTAGGACTTCTAATACTATGTTGAACAAGAGTGGTGAGAGTGGGCATCCTTGTCGTGTTCCTGATCTCAACGGGAAGGCTGTGAGCTTCTTCCCATTGAGGATGATGTTTGCTGTGGGTTTTTCATAGATAGATTTTATGAATTCAATTTTAATCAAAATAGGACTGCTTATGATTTTCCCTTTTATATTGTGTGTCAGTTTTGGTAAGTTATGTTTTTTCAAGTAATTTTAAGCCTGGCTTAAAAAACCCAGAACATTGGGCAACTGGCTGGCTCAGTGGGTTAAGCATCTGTCTTCGGCTGAGGTCATGTTCCCTGGGTCTTGGAATCAAGTTACACATCAGGCTCCCTGCTCATCAGAGAGCCTGCTTCTCTATCTGCTCACCCCCTTCCTCTGCTCATTCTCTCATTCTCTTGCAAAAATAAATACAAATAGTTAAAAAAAAAAAAAAAGCCAGAACAAAGGAGATTCATATCCTCTTCCAAACTCATGTGAAAGATATAGAGCCTTCTATCAATTTTCTAATTTCTAAATACCTAGGTCAAATACTGCACTTAGGATGGAACTTCAAAAACAGAACATAGCAAAAGGCAGAAAACTGAGCGTATTTTTCTGTCTCTTACTTTCCAACATTATCAATGAGATGACAAGTTTTTCACAAAAGAATAAAGACATTAGTAGGATTGGAAAATAAGGGTGATAATGGTGGATCAGAAATTCTGAAAAATTCACATAAATGGGGATAAGTTAGCAAAGACATCAATCATATGGAAAAATTATGGAAAAATTAAGGGAGAAAAATCACAATCCAAGATAGTATAAGTATTCACAGTTCTGTCAAAGAGGCCCAAAGAAGAACCAACCTTTCACCAAATACAAAAAGCAGGAAAAGGCCAAGTGGCAATAATAAGGTTAATTATTTTAGAAACAGTATTTGCACTAGCTGAGACGGCTGGGACCTCCCCTTTCCCTAGGCTCGCTGTTGTGGCTTTTACCATCATGCCAAAGCCCAAAAACTGCTCCCTAAGGGAAGTTGGCCATCTGTCTGGATACATTCCTTATAAGAGTTATTAGTGCTTAAGAGACAAACAGGACACAGACTGGACAAACTCTGAATATAATAAAAGACATTAGGAATGGGACAAGAAGAGATAATTCCTAACAGAAATTAAATACTACATGAAATAAAGTCCTCTTTATTTTGAAATGTGTGGGAACGGGGAAGGGGGTAGGGAGTCCCCAACCTACCCACACAATCTACAGAGAAGTAGGTAATGTTGAAACACTATGTCCACTTACACTGAATTTGTGCACAGCCTTTCCATTCAGGGAAGAAGGCTGATGGGGAAGAGACCTATACAACCTCAGGGAAAACCATGCCAGCCAGACACCATTATTTAATAACCTAGCTCTTCATCCCAAAATATTAATGGAAAACCAAGGACAACAAACATTTGGGAAAAGATCCAAAAATGAAAACAAAACAAAACAACTGATAGAAATGGAGACCATACAGGGGGCAGAATGGCACACTCAAAGAAATTTCTCATAAAGTACACCTGAATAAAACAAGAATAAGCTGCTTTGAAAAAGTGGTCAGAAGATTAATTCTTATAATTCTTGTAAATGGCCATAACTGATGCATGAGTGCAAAATAAAAGTTGAAGACTATTTTTAACGAGACAGACTAAAACACAAAGAATATTGGAAATAAGAAAAACTAGGGACCTGAAGGTCAGGTTGAAGAGATACAATATGGCTAATAGATGCTTCCTGAAGGGGATCAAAACAGGAAAAAATAGGGACATATAAAAAGAAGAAAAAAAAAGAAGCGAAGCTATTACCATGATCTGAAGGAAGACACAAGTTCATAGACAGGGCTCACCAAGTACCAAAATGCTTAGCGAAAAATATATCTATACACAGACACATCTTAGTAAAAGTGTTCCGTTTCACCATGTTATCCACAAAGAAACAAGTCACATTGAAATCTAAATGCTGTAAGACACAGAACTAATGCTTTTAAGATTTATAAGGAGAAAAAATGTAAACTTAGAATTCCATACTTAAACATATTCATGAATGCAAGCCAAATACAGGATATTTTCAGACAGCAAATACTTGAAAAGTGTGCCAGTCTATATTGATAATTACTCAATGAGGTATTCTGAATCCAAAGAAATCCAGATGTTTTTGTTTATGACACACCTTTATGAGTAAAGACCATGTGAACATATGCTCTCAATATTTATAAATATTTCATCTTATATTTATAAATTAACATACCATTATACTAGTATGTTTGTATATTATAAATAAAAATTAAAAAATAATCAGATAGGGGCGCCTGGGTGGCTCAGTGAGTTAAAGGCTCTGCCTTCAGCTCAGGTCATGATCCCAGGGTCCTGGGATCCAGCCCCGCATCTGGCTCTCTGCTCAGCGGGGAGCCTGCTTCCTCCTCTCTCTCTCTCTCTACCTGCCTCTCTGCCTGCTTGTGATCTCTGTCAAATAAATAAATAAAACCTTTAAAAAAAATAATCATCAGATAAAACACATAATTTCAAGTATATTCCAACACCCTCCAAAATTATTCCGCGTACCCTTTTTAATGTGGATGGATGCCTCATTTTGAAGACCACAACTCTAAACCACATGAAAAAGAAATCCAAGGGGAAAAAAACATGGAACTGAAGAAACAACTGAACTGAACAGGTCTCTGAAGAAGAGAAGGAAATTGAAAAAAACTAAAGGTGAATCCACCAGAATTTGATATTTGGAAAATTTTCAACTGTAAAGTTTTAATGTACATATGATTACATTTTGTTCTCTGTAAGACCATTCTACTTTGTTCTACAGTAAGTTATATAATCACACTGTACATATTTCAAGGTTTAAAGTTTTTAGAACTGATCTGTAAGTAAAGCAAAAAAGAATTTTAGTTACAAAACAAAATGTAGATATAAAATTAACAATGAATAATTGGGAGATCGGGGGGGAGGAGGGGTAAGGAGAGGACCAAGACTATCATTCCTGAAGATACTACTGTCTAGAGCTAATAAATAAAAAATAACATTATCAATAAAAACCACTAACAGAAATAAAAGCAGGCACCATTTATAGTGAAAAGTGGAACTGGGAGGGGAAAGAGGGAAGCCCTATCTTATCCTCTATCTTTTTCACTCTCATGTAACATGATCTCAACATAATTAGGACTTCTATTTTTGAAAAGTATTATTAGCCAGGAGGGAACGGTATATAACACAGTATGCCCATTTATTTTATTACTATTTTTTAGTATGCCCATTTAGAAAACTGAAATTGTTTATTCACTGCCATAGTGAGCTCACATTAAACACTCCTACTACTCTATCACCTCCATCACCCCTCTCATTTAGTGACATTTTACTACTTAGTCTACTATGATCTTTTTTGAAGGTTTTTTTGTGTTTTATCTATTTCTATAGTGCAAAGCCTTAGTGTTTAAAGAAGAAGGAGGATTAATTACAAGGTCTAAGGGATTAATGGAATAGCTAATTATAGTTATAATATATGTACACGAAAACAGAAAAGTCATCTTGTAGTTGCCATTGCTTAAAAATCTAAAGTTCACTAAAATGTGTATACTGTGCGAGAAAGTCTCTTCTTCCAAATTGAAACAGCTATGACTCAATATAATAATTTGACTCAGTGGCAGTATTTCTAGATACAAGTGCTACTGAGAAGAATCTTAGGGGTAAGGAACAGGTGGTGATGAAAAACCCTCAAGAAAAAAATTGGCTAAGGATGGGAAGATCAATCCTTCCTGACTATATAAGGGGAAAACCAAAAGAGCTGCAGGGAGTAGGAGATGCACACCGGCACCCAGGAGCCATGGCTGCTGCTGATGAAATTACACAGGACCTTAGTCTTAAAAAAGAAAAAAAAAAATGAATGGGGTTGAGCCAATACCTTTATAGTCTACTTACCTAGGCTCTTAATTCTTTCCTATTTTGACTATTGAGAGACCTAAGTAAAACAATGGGTCTTACACTTTGAACTTCTTATAAGTCAAAAGCAGAATATCTTATATGGTCCACTTTAATAGTCTCAATCTCTAAGGAATGACAAATGGTACTTACAGGTTATAGTTCTCTAGGGCAGTGATTCTCAAATTTAAGTGTGCATTAGAATCACCTAGAAGGCTCATTAAGCCAGAATGCTAAAGCCCTAAACCCAGAGTTAATGATTTAGTGTGCCTGAACTGGGCCCTAGGATGTGCATTTCTAACAAAGATCTCAGTTGGTGTTGATGCTGCTGATCTAGGGATCTCACCTTGAGAACCACTGATCTAGTCTGAGGGTTAGACGAGAAAGCTTTTAATACCGTAAATACAAGAATCTCATCATCACTGCCCGACCATCCATGTGTCCTTTCAGCTCTGACTGAATCTTCCATTTTATCTAAGCGTTATCCTGTGGAGTTGGGCTAGCTTTCAATTTTTTTGTTCCAGGGTCTTATTCCAATGTTTCGGAATCTCTTTTGAAATCCTCAACATCAAACGCTGAAAGTAAGCAGGTAATTTTAATTGCAGACATTCACAGAAACTTTACAAGGATAGGCAAAATACTTACAGACATTTAATGCCAACTCTTTTTCTATTTGGTAATTCCTAAAGGCCATTAATACATGCTGGTGATGGTTTCTACAGAGATTTAAAGCCTCTGCTTACTGTTGCCTTGTCATTCAACACCAATGTTCTCCCTTAAAACAAAAACCAAGAACAAACTACACAACCCCTGGGTACATACACTGTAAATCCACCAAAATCACTCCATTTCTGTTGCTTTATTGTAATTTCAAAGAAAAGACTAAAAGTAAGAAGTCATTTAAGGGTGCCTGGGTGGCTCAGTGGGTTAAGCCTCTGCCTTCAGCTCAGGTCATGATCCCAGGGTCCTGGGATGGAGTTCCGCATCAGGCTCTCTGCTCAGCAGGGAGCCTGCTCTCTCTCTCTCTCTCTCTCTCTCTCTCTGCCTACTTGTGATCTCTCTCTGTCAAATAAACAAATAAAATCTTTTAAAAAAAGTCATTTAACAGCATTTCTAGAGGTAGGTATGTCACTTTCCTTAAGAATGGTAAAAATGGGTGGGTGGGTGGGGAACCTCTGAGGGCCATGTGTTGAGAGATCTGGATTCTATTCCTAGCCATTTTAGATTTCAGGTCACATGCCCTTTTGCACAGCACTGTGCTTTTAGCTACACAAAGATTTTGAGGCAAGAATCATTAAGTCTCATACCCTAGACTAAGACTAAGACTTACTTGGTCTTAGTCTTAACACATTACACTTTACACATTACACATTAACACTTAACACAATCACATTAACTTCCTCAAACTGCAATGTATGTCTTTTTTTTTTTTTTAAGATTTTATTTATTTATTTGTCAGAGAGAGAGAGCACGAGAGCAAGCACATGCAGAGAGAGTGGCAGACAGAGAGAGAAGCAGGCTCCCTGCCGAGCAAGGAGCCCGATGTGGGACTTGATCCCAGGACGCTGGGATCATGACCTGAGCCGAAGGCAGCCGCTTAACCAACTGAGAACCTAGGCGTCCCGCAATGTATGTCTTAAAAAAAAAAAAAAAAAAAAAAAAATCAACTATAGATCATTTCAGAACCTGATTGCTTTTCCTACAGCATAAAATAATAAGGACACTCTGGCTCTTTGGAAGTCACTTTTAAAAAATCACCATTTGCAAACAACTACAATTATATGTCCTGTTAGTTGCTGCAAGTTCAACTGTTTTCTTATTACTTATGTGATACATCATATACCAGGCACAATAAGAAAAACAGAAGTCTATCTACAAATAAATATTTCACTTTTTAAAAAAATTTTTTTAAAAATATTTTATTTATTTGACAGAGAGAGATCACAAGTAGACAGAGAGGAAGGCAGAGAGAAAGGAGGAAGGAGGCTCCCTGCTGAGCAGAGAGCCCGATGTGGGACTCGATCCCAGGACCCTGAGATCATGACCTGAGCCGAAGGCAGTGGCTTAACCCACTGAGCCACCCAGGCGCCCAATATTTCACTTTTTAAAAGGAGATTATTTCCAGAAACTCATAAAGATGGTACTGAGGTTTTCAAAAATCAGCTTCAGTTAACATGATAGTTTTTTTTAAGTATGGTTAATAACCTCATAAGGTAAGATTTTAAATTGTAGTAATATATAAACTGTGGTAAACTAAAAAGAGATGAGACCAGTAGTCAGGAGACTACTCATTAAATATGGCCAAATTATAAAATATCTTTTTTTTTTTAATCATTCTTTCCTTCCTTTAGTCATTCTCTATTATGTACTAACCCACTGGAGAACGTACACTTAGAGCCTGTGGAAAACAAGGAAGGATGACAGATAGCCCTTGACCTCATCATTTGAACTAGATCTTGTAGGTCTCCCAGGGAAAATCTATAATTTCAAATGTGCTTCAGAGAACAAAGTAAAAACTTAATCATGTCTTTTTTGGTAAAATTTCAGAAAACTAAAAATAAATGTTGTTACCCAAATGTGTGTGTGTCTTTTTTTTTTTTTTCTTTTTAAAGTAGGGGTGTGGAGCCCAAAACAGAGCTTGAACCCATCATGATCCTGAGATCAAGACCTGAGCCAAGACTGAAAGTCAGACGCTTAACCAGCTGGGCCACCCAGGTGCCCCCGTAATATTTTTGAGCAGCACAAACATGATTAAGGGAACAAGATCATCCAGATACTCTTAATACCAAAGCAGTACCTCTGAGTTCACTATAGTCTGTAAAAGCAAGATTACTTAGATATTAGCCTAAATTTTGAAAATTTTAACAATGGCTTAAAGGTCCTAACAAGACACTTAATCAGAAATTACCAATGCATAATTTATTTAAAACATGTGTGAAGCATGGCACTATATACAATGTTATAAACTTTTGATACAATATAAAAAATTTAAAGTTAATTTATTTATTTCAAGCATTAATTTGTTAGTTACAGTACCATATCACACTCTTTTACCCAACTCAGAGTAGTAAATTATCTTAATTAACAAATGATAATTTAGTCTTAACCCTTAAGCACCAACACCTTTTAATCTGCCCATCTTAAGTGCCACCTCTTTTGTAAAACTTTTACTAACCGATCTATAACCCCATTACCATTTTTTTCAGTAAAATGAATTATTCCCTAGCCACTCAAGTACTTTTATAACCAATGCCTCTTGCACAGAATTAATCAAATTTAGGGGCATGTAGGTGGCTCAGTGGGTTAAGCATCTGCCCTCGGCTCAGGTCATCATCCCAGGGTGCTGGGATGGTGCCCCATGTCAAGTTCCCTGCTCAGTGGGAAGCCTGCTTCTCCCTCTCCCTCTGGTTCTCCCCCTGCTTGTGCTTGCGCTCTCTCTCTCAATTAATTAATCAAACTTATTGTAGTTATTAGTACAATTATAAGATTTTACTTCACACTTTAGAACTTTACTCTTACATGTATTATCTCATGGGACCATCTAAACAACTCTGTGAAATACTTACTTCTATTTTATAGTTAGGGAAACTGAAACACAGAAGCAATGTGCTCTAAGGTCATATAGTGAAGAAACAACAACAAAAAACCCCTATTAGTAGTAAAAAATTATATCCAAGAGTTTTAGTTGATAATACAATTTTCTAATTAATCAAATATGTTAAGTACTATACTTTCACATTTATGTAACCATTGCCTCATATACAAGGCAGCAGATAGTAAGCAAAGACATACTGACTGGATCTGAAGTTAGTTACTCGAAAGTATTATATATTTCCTAGGCAGCGTATAATTTATTGCCTCCTAAAAAGCAAAGTACCAAATATAATTTAGTACTAAATAATGATCCAGGGACTACCATCAGGGTTAAAAATTTGGTTTCTGATATTAGACTTAAATTCAAATCCTAAAACTGTGTGAGGGCTCTCAGCCTCAGTTTTCTTGTTTGTATAATAGTAGTAGTAATAATAATAATAAATGGTAATACCTCAACAAATGGAATAATAAATGGTAATTACCTCAAATGACTGCTGTGTTGAGTGGGAATGTACAGAAAACACCTAGGATAGTGTCTGGTACATAGAAAGCACTCAATAAATTAGTTTAATGTGTATGAATATCAATATGAAACTCAAAGATAGTAGTAGTTTACAAAACAGTAATAATCTCATGAACTATTAAGAAGAGCAGAGTGAAATTTCCCTAAATGTGTATTTTCAGGTTCTATTTTTGTTTTTTCAACCTTTATCACTTGGCTCTCCAATAAATATTATATCAACTATTAACTCTGTTGCTTTCACATCGCTATTTCTAACAGTTTCAGTTCCCTTTTAATGCAAGTAATGGGGAGGCATAGAGGGAAAAAGATAAGACTGATGTCCAAATATCTTTTAGGAATTAGGTAACATTCAAAGGAACTTTCTGGAGTAATGAAAATGACCTATATCTTGACTGGGCTGTTGTTACACAGGTGAATACATCTGTTAAAACTTGCTGAAATATAATGAAAGACCTGTATATAAAACAATGCAAATTTTTTAAAAAACTAGGACTTACAACCTTTGAACAAGTTACTTTCCTTTTCTGACCCTTAGCGTTCTCATCTTCAGAAAGGGAGTAATTACTCACCCAGGAAGATTTTAATACTGAAGGAGAGAAGGTCAGAAAAGTACTTACAGTAGTTTCTGCCATTAGTTGCCAATTCTGGATCCACTAAAATTAACCCTAGACATTTTTCGAATTTACTTAAGTCCTAAAACATGTATCTAAAATAAAAGCTGTATTTCCCTTTTCTTACTTTCCCCCCAACTTTGTTTCATCAAAGTTTTTGCCCCCAGTTGTGTTTTGTTTGTTTACAAAGTCATAATGGAATCTTTTGCTTTTATACTTCTCCTCCTGCTCATTTAGTGGGAATCAAAAATTTTTACCTTAAATTAAGTGAAGACTTCTTTACCTGTCTTGTGCAAAGTTAATCAATCTGCTACAATTCCTTTCTCCAAGAGTTTAATGTTCCAATAACAAAAACAACACAGTAAGGTACTGCCAGAGATTAGAATTTTAATAATTGTCTAAAGATCTGAAAGACATATATCAATTTTGCAATGTCCTCTTGTCAACCTTTAAAAATCAAAAACGGTCCCCCAAATATTTTAACTACCCTTAATAACCCATTAAGAAACTACCATCCATAGATTTATGTAAAGTTACATAATTTATTTCTGGTATTACCCTTTCAAATACAAACATGTCTAATTAAATTGGGGTAATTGTGTAAAAGTAAAAGTTCCTTTTACTAGTTTTCAAATCAGTTTTTTTAAGGTTTTTTATTTATTTATTTGACAGAGAGAGAGGAACACAAGCAGGGGGAGTGGGAGAGGGAGAAGCAGGCCTCCCACCACCAAGCAGGGAGCTGGATGTGGGCCTCCATCCCAGGACCCTGAGATCATGACTGGAGCCAAGGCAGACGCTTAACAACTGAGCCACCCACGCGCCCTCAAACCATTTTCTGAAAGTGTCTAAGCAATGCTCTGTTCTATAACTCCAACACACTGGAACAATTTCACATTCATCTAGCATTTACTGAACAAACATTATTAAGTACCTAAATAGGTCAGGCACTGGAGAAACAAACATAAGGTCAGAGAGATAAATACCTAACTAAAGCAGATAAAATAGAATTGCTAAAATAAGGTCCTTTCCTTATACCTGCAAAGAATCTAGAAAAAGGAGTTGGAAGTACAGTTCTTCCAACCACTTTTTTTTTTTTTTAAATTTAAGATTTTATTTGACAGAGAGAGAGAGTGCACAAACAGGGCAGAGCAGCAGGCAGAGGGAAAGGGAGAAGCAGGCTCTCTGCTGAGCAGGGAGCCTGATGTGGGGCTTGATCCCAGGACCCTGGGATCATGACCTGAGCCAAAGGCAGGCAGCCACTTACCCGACTGAGTCACCCAGGCGCCCCTCTTCCAGCCACTTTTGCTTCCAACCAGAGTTGCTTCCAGACCACTTTTCTAATCTTCTGCCGAAACTGTATGACAACTGCATGACTCCAATGTTATATTCTCTTACCCTCTTCTCCCTTCTCTCATCTTCTCACCTTTCTTTCAGTTAGGCTCCTTTACAGTGGAGGCCTTCAACACTTGTGCCCATGTCTTCTTCGCAGTTCCTGCCATCACACTGGATGGCTGCACTCCTGTTGATTTCCAATCTACCAGCATCAGAACTCCTTCACCTTCCTGAATGATCTCAACCACTTGAAATTTTAGCAATCTTTTTCAAAGATCCTGACTTGGAACTAGGACTTTTAGCAATCTTTTTCAAAGAACCTGACTTGGAACTAGGACTTATTACCTAAAATAGCTTAAGCCAACTATAAAAGTTAAACCTCAGTATATCATTTTCATAAGAGAACTTATTCCCATCTGTCACCAATTTAATCCCCCAATACTTATTCACAATAATTCATTGAGCCCTCTCCATTCTTAAGTAATTATGCCTATTCTGGGCTCATTTCCTTCTTTATCAAACTCAAAACCCACAATGCCTCACTTCAAATACTCTCCAGCAAGCATGCTTCACATTTCATTCCCTTTCTCTTCTACTACAACCATTCTGTAAACCCTTTACTCCTCGTCAATCTAACCACCCAAGGTCTGCTCCTTTATTTAGGTTTCTGAGCGTGTAAAAAATCTTCTTAAGCAGAAGAGTAGTTTCTTAAGAGGATGCTTTCATTAAGTACCTATTTCTATTTTTAACTATTGTCAAAAGGGTTTGTTGCAAAATAAATCTTACCAAATAATAAAACAAATTAAATTAAATTAAATTGGAAGTTCAGCTCCTCAGTTGTACTAGACTCATTTTAAGTGTTCTATAGACACAAGCAGCTAGTGGCTACCACAATGGAAAGTAGAGATTATAGAACACTGCCACCATTGCACAAAGCTTTATTAAATACTGCTGCTCTACACACTCCATTGTAGGACTACTCAGTCACTATATTGGCTCACATGACCTGTAATTTCCCACTATCTAATGCCCTCCTTGTGACTTCAAGCTATAGCACCCGACAGGGAACAAGCTGGTTCCTAAAGCAGTCAATAGGGCAGTGGCATCACACCTATCTCTTACCATCACCTGAGACCAAAAGGGGTTTGCTGCTCCTAGTCATCCCAGCCCACTTCTTATCATGGAAATCCCCATCCTGATACTGTTATTAAAGGAAGTTGTTGGTTGCACTGTATCTTAAAGGGTTAGAAAAAGAGAGGTATACTTAGTAGATTCCAGATTTTACCACCTGTTAAAGACAGAACTCATTACTACACATGTATCTCACATACCACTACACTAGACCGTGGCAGCAGCTGGAAGTAAAAATCTGCCAAACCAACCCAGGCTTATTTTAATTCAACTATTAATAGTAATTTATAAAAAATTAAACATTACAAATACTGAATAAGACCAGGATGCTGGGACACAAGACGTAAATTAAAATTAGTACTATCTTAAGTAAAAGCAGGATAAACCATCATCCTTGAGAAAGATAAGAGAAACTATACTTACTGGACCTTTCAGTTATTAAAATCTCTGGAAAAAAACTGGCAAAATAGTATGCTTTAGGATAAAGGGTAGTAGGGATCCATATGTCTACATCATTATACCCTGCATGTACATAACCATTAAAATGACTTTATTTTCCTTAAAAATATTTTCTTGAAGAAGAGCACTTCACATAGCTGCTTAGTTTACAAGAAAAACAGAAGAAAAAAAAAGAAAGAAAAATAAATCAAAAGGGAAAGAGAAAGAAATAAAGCAAAATGATCCATGAAGAACAGTGTGTTAGGAGATCCTAAATTTTAAGCCAGTCTTTTCTGAAGTGATGTAGCACATCGTCGAACTGGACTTAATAAAAGGAGGTTATTGCCATCCATCTACCAGCCCTACCTCTCTCATAAGGAAATGCTTTGCAAAATAAACTGAATCGTTTTAATACCTCACGGGAACACCTTAAAGGACATGAATGCCATCTCAGCTCTTCTCATGAGCTAATAATTCCAAGATTCTTATGACTAGCAATAATCAGTAACAATTTAAGAATATGTAGAGTACAAGTATTTATCAAATGGCTGCTCTACCCAGGAATGGTATTTTGCAGAAGAAATGAAGTCAGACATAAAAATATTAGCTATGCAAAGGCATATGAGAATGTTAAAAAGGTAAAACTATCTTATCTGCAGTTATGAATTCATATGTGTCTTTTAATAGCAGAAGTCAACAACTAATTAAGAATAAAAGGTACAGGAATGGCACTTATCTACATCAATTCTAAGGTCTACATTCACTGAAGAATAAGGAATAACCACAATCCTAACACTGAAAAGGATTCACAGGCAGGAACATTTTTTGCATTCCCTGGTTTTCACTATACAATCTGATGACAAAAAATATATTAGCAACACTACCTTCTGTTGACACAAGAAAAAACTCCATATATAACAAGAAATTAAATATAAAACAGCACACAGCATGCTGTGGGCATATGGTAAAATTTTCTCAACATTCAAGATCTGAAAACTGAGTAAATCCTGCTGCGTAGACAGTGTTTCCCTCATTTAAGAGGTAGCAGAACCTCACAAAAGAAATGAACCTACACAACCTGCAGTCTGGGTAGAAATCAAGTAAAAGCAAGTGCATTCCAGCATTGTGTAATGAAAGCTTTGAGCCAATGTTACAGACACACTCAATAAACTAGCCTACAAAACTTTTTTTTTTAAATTTATTTATTTGTCAGAGAGAGGGAGAGAGAGTGAGTGAGCACAGGCAGACAGAGTGGTAGGCAGAGGCAGAGGGAGAAGCAGGCTCCCTGCTGAGCAAGGAGCCCGATGTGGGACTCGATCCCAGGATGCTGGGATCATGCCGTGAGCCGAAGGCAGGCGCTTAACCAACTGAGCCACCCAGGCATCCCTAGCCTACAAAACTTTTCACCAGCTTGCAAAATCTTAAAACCTTCCCATGTTTAGCAACAGTTAGGCAGAAATGCGCCATCTGTCAGAAAGTCAGTGAACTATACCATGAAACTATCATTTTCATGACCTGCTCATTTTGCTCATTTTCCCTAAATTATACTTACATTTGCTTTATATTGCTGCATCTTATCAACTGACAATGCAGCCAGAATCATCTGATGGGTTTTGTCTCTATATAAACATGTCTCTATTCCACTTTTCTTTGGTGCACATGTGGGAGGGTATGTGGATATTAGTGGGGAAGGAAATCATGTTTATTTTGAAAACCTAGCCTATCCACAATGCAGTACCACTTTACACCCACCAGAATGGCTAAATAAACAAGACAATATCAAGCAAATGTTGCAGAGTCTGTGGGACAAATGTAATTCTCATTCACTACTGATGAAAGTATAAACTGATACAACCACTTTGGAAAACACTGAGTAATACATACTAAAACTGAATACAAGCACATACCATGACCCAACAGTTGCACTACAAGGAACATATACTACAAAAATGTATACTACATACACAAGAATATTCTACAGGAGCACTATTCACTGTAGCTCAAAACTGGAAACAACCTAAATGTTCATTAACAGTAGAGTGGATAATTTATGGTATATAGCTAAACAGTGAAACAATACTACAGAACAATGAGAATGAATAAGCTGCTGCTATACACTACATGAATGGATCATATAAAAATAAATGTTTTGGGGCACACCTGGGTGACTCAGTTGGTTAAGCATCTGACTCCTGATTTCAGTTCAGGTCATGATCTCAGGGCAGTGGGACTGAGTCCTGCATCTGGATTCACACTGGGTGTGAGGCCTGCTTAAGATTCTCTCTCCCTCTCCCCACCATCCCCTGCACATACACCCACACTTTCTCTCTCTCAAAAATAAATAAGTAAACAAACAAATAAATAAATAAGAATAGAAATGTTTTGTGTAAGAAGCCAGACACAAGGGTGTATATGCTATATGATGTAGTATGCATGTCTTTAAATGTATATTAAATGTCAATAAAAAATTTACCTAAAAAAAAATTAATAAATAAGCAGCTTGATGCCTAGATGTCTGTAATAAAATCCTGTTCCCAGTGCCATGCTCCTTCCAGTCTAAAATTGGGACAGAACGCTTTTTTGAATCTTCTTTCATGCTAATTTAAAACCATTTTTATATGAAAACAAAGAAGGTTGTATTAAGGTTATAGAATGCAAGAGCCAAATCCTTTCCAGAAGAAAACACTAAAAATTTTTGAAAAAAAATTTTACCACTAAAGCTCTCCCCTCCACCATGACCTTGACCATTCAGACCTTCACCTTCCTTCCATCAGCAAAGAGTTCACTCTTCTGCCAATCATTTAGAAGAAACACTTGATAAGTAATAACCTACCCTAGCAGGGTAGTTATAAGGATTAAAACAAAGAGTACATATACAATTTGCAGCACTGTGCTTAAGCACTCAATGACTAGACAGTACTATATCCCAAATAATGAGGCTTTCAGGTCAAGGGCTATTTCTAATTCATCAGTGTAAACACAGAACCTGATCTTTAGTAGTTGGGTTAATAACCACTTATGGAATAAATGAATGATGTGAGCTCAAAACAGAACAGAAAAAATGAAAACAAAGCAAAAGTGAGAATGAGGAAAAAATCCGGAAGTACAAAGGAAGGTCTTAATCTACTTTTACTATTAAAGCATATGACAATATTTTTAAATCTCCAATGCACCAACAAAATCATGAACATATAAAATATACCATCAAAATAAACAAAAACTGCCTCATTATTTTCCCCCATATATTTCACAATGTCAACGTAGGAAGTTTTAAACTAAAATTAAAACATTGTTCTTTAATTTGAAACTCTTTAAAAATATCTGAATGAATTCCTTATGAGGTTAACAGGAATCATAAGTATATCACAAGTTATTTTCAAGACATCCGTCATAGCACGTCAAATTCTAACTATATCATAATAGAGATGAAAGAAAAGCAAATTTCAGCTGAATCTTTATATAGTATTATTTTCATGAAAATAAAAATGGAATTTTGATATCAAAGTTGTCAAGACTGCAATCTCTCATTAGTTTTAAAAGACAAATCAACAAAATACTTTAATCTTCACTGGGTGCCCAAAATACCAATGGCCCATTTGATAAGGCCCCTTGTCCCTCCCTTTTAAACACATCATTTACTTATATATCCTAAATCAGAAATAATATTGTCCTTAATCAACCAACATTTACACAAAACATTTAATTACGTATAAAGCACAACTCTAAATGTAAATATAACTCATTTCGTTCTTATAAAACAAACTCTTTCAAGGTAAGTACTATTACCATTTCCATTTTACAGATGAGAATGTTGAGACAAAGATGCTAACTGCTTAAATTCACAAAGCTATTAAATAGCAGTCTGGTTATATGCTCTTAATTTCTGTGCTATGCTGCTTAAAGAGCTCTGAAGTAAAGCAGAATTTTAGAATTCAGAAAGCTCTAAGGTAAAGCAGGATAAAATTTCATTTCACGTTGGGAAGTTAGTTATGTTGAGGAATTTGGGTGATAACCATAAAATGAGGTAGCATTAATGCCACATTTCATTAATTCTAAGATGCCCATTTTCTCTCATATTTTAACATTTCTAAAATTGATGGCATTTTAGGGGCACCTAGGTGGCTCAGTGGGTTTAAAAAATGGGTTAAAATTGGGGCACCTGGGTGGATCAGTGGGTTAAAGCCTCTGCCTTCGGCTAGGCTCGGGTCATGACCCTGGGGATGAAGCCCCACATTCATTAGGCTCTCTGCTCAGCAGAGAGCCGGCTTCCCCCCCCTCCCCCCTGCCTGCCTCTCTATCTACTTGTGATCTCTGTCTGTCAAATAAATAAATAAAATCTTTTTAAAAATGGGTTAAAATTGATGGCATTTTATATTTGTAACTGATACTGTTTTCTCTCTTTGGGGTACATGTATAATGATGCATCCAGTAATTGAAGGCAAGTACATTTCAAAAAATTATGCTATTATCTATACCTAATGTAGTAAAATATAAAAAATATGGTACAAGTGTTTTAAAGCGCAGTTCCTCCCTTTAAACCATAATGATCTAGGGGCACCTGGGTGGCTCAGTGGGTTAAAGCCTCTGCTTTCAGCTCAGGTCATGATCCCAGGGTCCTGGGATGGAGCCCCACATCAGGCTCTCTGCTCAGCAGGGAGCCTGCTTCCACTTCTCTCTCTATCTGCCTGCCTCTCTGCCTACTTGTGATCTCTGCCTGTCAAATAAATAAATAAAATCTTAAAAAAAAAAAAAAACCCACCATAATGATCTATAAGAAAATTCTATGAAAATACCTTTACAGTACTGTCAGTTTCTCAGACCATGTAAAAATGTTATATATATGTAGAAAGACCATGTTATATCCTCTGTGAGGAAGAAATACTGGTTTCATTATATAACTTGATGAGGAAATTTTCTTTGTTAAGGGATATGCTATGGGGGGAAGCAGACAGACAAAACAATAGTGAAAATAAGACATCTGAGAAAATTAAAATCATCAAGAATAAAGCATAAATTAGGATACTCCCAAATACCACTTGCTTCAAGCCAGTTCTCAAATGCCACGGATAAAATGCTCACATAAAAAAAATATTTTCAAGTTTTAAAGATACAGTTTAGGGGCATCTGGGTGGCTCAGTAGGTTAAGTGTCTGACTCAATTCTGGCTCAGGTCATGATCTCAGGGTCATGAGATTGAGTGAGCCCTGCGACATGCTCCACATTGGGCATGGAACCTGCTTAAAACTCTCTTTCTCTGTCCCCAGTTTGTGCTCTCTATAAATAAATTAATAATAATGATCATCATAATAAAAATACACTTTGAGTGCAATCAGAAATGACCAATCTGCTTAGTGTGTGCCCACTCGAGCTCTAGCAAAACTGGACATATTAAACTTGAAGCTCAACCTCCATGCTGAATAACTAAGAAAGGTTTAAATTGGTCCTAAGAATTGCCACCAAAAATTTTAACTAAAATTCAATTAATTTAAGTATTTGATAGCATCTTGTGTTGACATCTGCCTTGATGATTTCAGAATGAATTTATATTCAATGTTTTTTTGTGTGTTTGTTTTCGATTTTATAGGATGAAAACTATTTACCTTTAAGGGAATTTCCCACTAAAACACCAAAAATCGTATCCAAATTACAACTGAAAAAAAAACCTTGTATCAACTGCACTCTTTGCCTTAAAGTCACTTAAATTACCTTGGGGGAACAGGTTGATGGGAGAAGTACAAATGCATTTATACACAATAAAAAAATTGTTAAATTTGCTTTAAAAAACATATCCAACCAGGAAACAATGGTTTCTTCTTTGCTAATAAATCTCAAGTAGTATTTTAAAAGCATCATACTACAACCCTTGAGATACTGCATTACTTAATAGGAGTGTAAAGTACCTCTTTTTAAATTATCATTCCGAATTTTATGTATTCTCATATCCAATTAAAAATGAATGCAAATACAACAAGTTCAAAGGAGTATTTTGTAAGCATGTTCATATTGTATAAATGTATTATTTCCATCATATGTTTGTTCTCAGTGTATAAACAACCTATCCCAATCATGGTTTGAGGTAACACAATTTTATATTTGTTGATAATTTTTTTTAATCTGCTATCTTTTATCTATGTAAAGTTTTGTTTCATATATAGTAGTTATAGAGCACAATTCAAAATATAATGCTAGTAATTATTCTGTCCTCCTTTAGAACATGTAGGCAAGTCTGAAAACATCACAGCTCTACATATGTGTATATAAAAAAGAGGCCTGAAAAAGTATGCCTCTAAGAACCATGGTAACATATGAAAAATATACAGTTTTACACAAGAATTCAGCAAGATTTAAGGAACTAAAAACCAGGGATAAGGCAAAAGCAAAAGATATTAAAAAACAATTAAGTTACAATTTTCTTGTACAAAATTTAAGGCAGACTACCTTAGATCAGAATAACAACATTTCCACAGTAACTCAATGAACTCAGAAGCAAATTTTGATAAAACCCATTCCTCCTTTATTTTAAAGCAGATCAATTTTAGAACTTTTACTGTTTTAAAAGTTTTAAAATACATTTAACTTCATTTTCCCTTTTAATACACTATTTTCTATGAGCCTTTGATCGTGCCAATAAGGTTTTGCCAACTACAGTATTCTTCAGAGAGTAATCCCAGAAGATGAACTGTGTTCTACTATGGTGCAAGAGGGTAAGTCTAGGGACATTTAGACAACTATCTGAAATAGTGTTTACGGTATCAGGGGCCTGTTCTTATTCTTCATTGTCCAAAAACACCATCATTAACCATATACCTGAGGTTTAGTAGTAAACTCTTAGCAATCCTTACCAAGGCTTTCATTTTCAACTCTCCAAGTTTGAAAAAAGTTTTATGTATTAAATTTCTCCCGTTAAAAAATCACCAAAGCAGGGACGCCTGGGTGGCTCAGTTGGTTAAACATCTGCCTTCAGTTCAGGTCATGATCCCAGAGACCTGGGATGAGTCCCACACTTGGTTCCTTACCCAGTGGGGAGCCTGCTTCTTTCTCCCTCTGCCTGTTACTCCCCTGCTTGTGCTCTTTCTCTCTCTAGCAAATAAATAAAATAGAATCTTAAAAAAAGAAAACCCAAGGCATAACCAATATTTTTAAATTATGCTATAAATTACTTAATGATTCTATAAGTATGGATGTTAATGTATGAAATATAAAGCTAACCAATAAAAATAAATTATCACCTTGAACAATAAATGCTACTACAAAGTTATTTTTAACTTTTGAAAATATTCAGCAGGTATCTCCAAGCTTGGTGCCTTTACATGGGTAGTGATATTAATCAAAACGGCAAACAAAAAGAGGCACATAAGTTGAAGAGAAAAACTTTTGAATGGCACACTAACCTCTCCAAACTATCATGCACATGCTAGTCCCAATTCCTTGCCTTTGCATGCTTTCAAAATACCTGTATTTTGTATCATCTCTTTAGTAGCCTTTATCCTTTCTTTAAACTCCTCTACCACTAACTACACTGGACTGCCCTCTCCACCTCTCCACCTTTCAGACACTACTCAAGTCTTCCCTAATGCCTTATCTGTGCTTCCAAGGCAACCTGAATAAGCTGCAGTGACAGCACTAATTACACTGTAACAATATTTAACTGTCCAATGTCCCTATCTCTTAAGTCTAATCACATTTCTACAAGTTTAGTATTCAACACCTGATAAACAGTATTTAAAAAACACTGTTTGAGTATGTTCTGATGTGTGGGTTGTAGAAAGAATTTAAGATGCTTATAGAACATCTACATGGTGATAAATAGAAACAAGGGTCTAAACTGAGGAATGAAGATGGCTCCTGCTATAGATATGATAATTTTATCCTAAATTTAGGATTGTTGCTTTGGCAGGTTAAAACAAAATTCATCATCAATTAGTTTATGGACAGACTATTAAGAAATAAAAAATTCTGATGATGTGGGTAGCTCATTAGAGTAAGTATCCAACTTTTTTTTTTTTTAAAGATTTTACTTATTTATTTGAGAGAGAGAGATATAACAAGTAGGCAGAGAGACAGGCAGAGAGAGAGGGGTAAGCAGGCTCCATGCTGAGCAGAGAGCCCGATGTGGGGCTCGATCCTAGGACCCTGGAATCATGACCTGAGCCTAAGGCAGAAGCTTTAACCCACTGAGCCACCCAGGCACCCCGGTATCCAACTCCTGATTTCAGCTCAGGTCATGATCTCAGGGTTGTGAGATGGAGCCTGCTTAAGATTCTCTCTCTCTCTGGGGGTCCCTGGGGGGCTGTGGTTGAGCAGCTGCCTTTGGCTCAGGTCACGATTCCAGGGTCCTGAGATCGAGCCCCACGTCGGGCTCCCTGATTGATGGGAGGCCTGCTTCTCCCTCTCCCACTCGCCCTGCTTGTGTTCCCTCTCTCGCTGTATCTCTATCAAAAAAATAAAATCTTTAAAAAAAAAAAAAAAAAGATTCTCTGTCTCTTTCTGACCCTCCCCCATAAATAAATAAATAATAAAATTAAATTCCCTTCATGTTGCTCAATCCAAAGAGTTGCCAACTAAATTGAGTTCTCAGCTTCATTCAACATAGTTGAAATAGTTGATTACCCACTCCTTTTTCAAACAGTCTATTGCCTTGGCTTCAGCGATGTCAAGGAAAATTTCTTCCCAACTCTGGCTACACCTTCTCAGTCTCCTTTGCTTCGTTTCTTTTTCCCAATGTTTATTTATTTTTTTTTTTTAATTTATTTATTTATCAGAGAGAGAGGGAGAGAGAGCGAGCGAGCACAGGCAGAGTGGCAGGCAGAGGCAGAGGGAGAAGCAGGCTCCCTGCCGAGCAAGGAGCCTGATGTGGGACTCGATCCCAGGACGCTGGGATCATGACCTGAGCCGAAGGCAGCTGCTTAACCAACTGAGCCACCCAGGTGTCCCATTTCCCAATGTTTAAATGCTGAAAATTCACAGGGGATTATTATATCCCTTTACCATCTCTCTCTGGGAAATCACATTCCCCAGCTCCCACAGTAAGATATCAACTGTAAGCCATATACTGAGGATTTCGAGCTGAATTGTGATCAATACTCTCTTCACTTCCCAAAAGCTAACAAACAAAAAACTGCTCCTCTCCCTAGTATTATTCCTTGTGTTACCAACAAGAACCACCAACCCTGGAAACCTGCCTTCTCCTCTCTCTAGACCCCCCTACTCTAACTCATCACCAAATCCTATCCATTTAACTTCCCCCCAATCTAGCTACTTCTATTGCTGCCATCCTAGACAAGATTCCATCATCTCTTGCCTAACCTACTATAATAGCTGAACTCAATTCTACTAAAAGGTGTGTTCTGTAGACCAACAGTCATCCATGAACTACTATTACTGGTCTGAGACAAGGTAAATACAGAAACTGAAAGAAGTATTTAGAAATTTTTATAGCAATTTACAACTGCCACAACATCCATTTTATTATTTCACTAAAGTACCAGTACAGATTAGAAACCAACCAAACCAAACCAACCAAAACTGGTCCTTCTCCAATTAAGTTTGAGAAGCACTGGCCTAACTGGTCTCCCTGCCTTTACACTTGCCTTTCTCCAGTGTGTCCTCTGCAGAGCAGTCAAGTGATATTTTTAAAGTAAAAATTTAAGTAACTTATTCAGGTTTTTGACATTATCCAGTGGCTTCCCACTGCCAGAATTTAATTACAAAATGTTTAACAATGATTGACCATTGTGATCTGCTCTGGTGTCATTTTGCGTCAACCAACTTCATGTGCTAAGGTCCAGCACCGACAGGATTTTCAGTTCTAGAAAGCTGAAACTGCCAACAACACCTGGGTAACTTCAGTTAATCCTTCAGATTTAGCCTAAAAGTCATTTCTTCAGAGAAGCATTCCCTGTTACATTAGTGGGCTTTCAATGCTTAAAATAATTTTCCTTTGTGGCAGTAATCATAATTGTAATTATTATTTTTGTAATTATCTGTTTAGCTTCTTTACTCCAATAGCTTTTGCCTCCATGAATATAGGTACATTCCTTCCATTAACATACATCACCAGAGCCTAGCACAGTGCCTGGCAAATTATCCGTCCTTCGATAAATTTTTGGTAAGTGAATAAACTTATGTCAGGAAACATATTGGTGAGCAGGACCACAAAAATGCAAATGCCTTCAGTATCTAGTCATGTATAAGACTTGGATAAGTCTATGCACCCCTTGCTTTACAAAAGTTACATCTCCTTTACTTCTTACCTAAACCACCTAAAAAGACAGGGAAACCTCACTGTCAAAATTATTTTTTCTTTCTTCCCCCAAAAGGTGAAGAACTTTGTCTAAAGTAACTAACAAGGAACTAAAAGGTCTGAGAGGCAACAAAAGGTAATAGACTACAATATCGTCTGGTTCCACTGCTTACAAAGCTGTGTGATTTTGTGGCTGTTAAATAATTTCTTAGTTTCCTTACCTGTGAAACTGAGATACAATAAAGTCTTCAAAGGACTGTTATAAGGATTAAAGAAGATATTAAATTATTTTAAACAGTGCCTGGCACAGTGTTTTATAAATGTTAGTGATTATCGTCATCTTCAATATTACCAGTCTCTTATAAAGTAATTTTGTCTGCCTTCTTGCTTATTTTCTGTCAGTGCCACATTAAAATAACTTACAAAAAAGCAGAGTCCGTTATTATTGGGGCTTTCCTCAGCCAGGGTTCTGTGAGAATTAAGCCCTACAGAAATCAAGTTAAGTGATTATTTCCTCAGTTCTCTCTCTCAAGGTACATAGCTAGTACCATTTTAGATACACAGGAGAGGAGTTAATTCATTACATACCCTGGATGCCCTACAGCATTAGGGCTTGATACTCACTAGAACTCTTGGTTCAGAAGGACTGCTCTTGTATATCCTCAATGCCTGGCATGAAGTAAGTGCTCATTAAATATTTTTAGAAAGGATGAATAGTACAAAACCAAAGCAAGAATGCTTAACACAAAGTAGATGCTAAGTGTCCATTTCATTCCACCCCTTCAAAGTTCCTATAAACTTCTGAAGTCTTATTCTCTGAGGGAGTCATTTTTCTTGAAACAGGGCTTATATTACTCAAAGCCAAAAAATGCAGCATACAGACAGCTGGAAAACCAAGAGACAAAGAAACCAGTGTTGGCAGAAACTATGTGAAAGATAGGTAGAATCTGAGTATGTGGGGAAAAGAGCAGAGGTTATTTTAGGTGAGACAATAGCATAAGCAAAGTCACTGTCACTCAAAGTTTGGAGTACATTCCACTGATAACATAAAATATGATTTTAAGCTATACATGGGCAACATCTTTATTTTGATAGCACATATGGCACTATTTATAACAATACCAACAGTACCTATTTGGGTTTTAACTGAGTTGTTATAAAAAAAAAATCAAGAAAATAATGCAGAGGATGTAAGCAAATATGACAAAAACTGTCAGGGTTTTAAAGAGTAAAATCTGGGAAACATCAAGGCATGGCTATATTAATAAACATGATATGTTGGGGCACCTGGGTGGCTCAGTGGGTTAAAGCCTCTGCCTTCCGCTGGGGTCATGATGTCAGGGGTCCTGGGATCCAGCCCCACATCGGGCTCTCTGCTCAGCAAGGAGCCTGCTCCCCCCCACCCGAACCCCCTGCCTGCCTCTCTGCCTACTTGTGATCTCCATCAGGTAAATAAATAAAATCTTTCAAAAATGAATAAATAAATAAACAAACATAATATGTTAAGAGAGAAAAGCTACCAGTCTTTTGAATGAAGCCAAGTTCTTGAGTACCAATTCAACATAAAGGACTGATAAGTGTGAACAATCAGTTTTACTTACCAGTAAAACCGTCATTTTCCACTATGATAAATTTGCTACGTATTTCATCTATTCTCAAAACAAATATAACATTTTAAGGACACCTGAAGCTGGGACTGACTTGCCTGTAGCCTAGTAACTTACCCTTAAACAGGGAGCTAAAACTCTGTACTTTTCACACCAGAAGGAATTAATTTATACAGTAACAAAATATGAATCATAACTACATCAAAAAAGGTGTTAAATGAAAAAGAGCAAAAAGCAGCCTTCCATTCCTACCTTCCCTCCTCAAAATTAACCTACCAATAGACAAGAGAAGTCAAGCTAAGAGATGATGATAAAGAACATTTACTGAATGCTTACCAGGTGCCTGGAACTGTTGTATTTTACTTGCAATAAATTATACAATTATCACCACCATCTTTTCAAGAATACCACTATCCCCTTTTAGAGGTGTAAGAATACTGAGGCATAGAGATTAAATAACTTGCCCAAGGCCAGAGCTGGTAGATGGCAAAGCAGGGGTTTAGATCCTGGCAGTTCAGCTACATCTGAGCTCTTAACCACTAGGCACCATTTCTCCTAAGAATAACAGGATGATAATTTGAAATATTCCAGCTTTCCCATTACGGCAGCAGAGATGTAATTTTCCAAGGTATAAACCTTTTATTACTTAAATTTCCCAAGAAACAGTGGATTCAACTATAAGGAAAAACTGCAAAGACAAGTATTATAATGGAATAATCTAGGCCCGGGATCATTCAAGTATAGACAAAAAGCATCAACAGCCTCAAAAGTATGGCTGAGTGACACAATTCACAGAAAAAGAGGTCAAAAGTTGAGATAAGCAAAAGGTAAATCTTATTTCTACTGGATCTACTGCTCTGAGGAAGAAAACTCGACTATCCTCTCCCCTTTACTCAGTACACATGGCCTCCAAAGAAAGAGGAGTTAGGGGAAAAGAGCACAAGGAATAAAAGGGAAAAGTGAACATCTGAACCCTGAACCTCAGAGCTAGCTTGATGTTACCCTGTGAACGTGACAGAGAATTTGTGAGAGGGCAAGGCGTGCTTGGTAGGCAAGTAGGTTGAGGGCCTGAACACCGCAGTAAACACTGAGTGGTCTAGCTGGAGAGCAGAGAATTCACGCTAAAATGGGCTTATAGGGATAACTTCATACGTTCGGGATGAGAGGTGATGGGGACGCTGGGGAGCGGGGGGAAAAGGGGGACAAAGGGACTTCCCTCTTTGGGCACTACTCCAAGAGATATAATAAATAAAACAGACCAGGTATAAAGGGGCGGGCGTGGAGATACACAGGTATAAAGGAGCGAGACTGGAGAAGGAAAAGGGGCGAGGTTCATGGAGGAAAAGTCTCGGGGATCCTGGTAGGCGGAGGCTGGGAAATCGATGGGGGGGGGAGGGTCGCCAGGGGCAAGCCAAGACTGGCGAAGGGAAGGCCTGCGGGG
>PISX010005809.1:56228-78940 GCA_004024625.1 Mellivora capensis | reverse complement strand
GGACCTAGGAGAGGGAGGGACACCTACCCGGGCGTGCGGGGCGGCGGCGGGCAGTCCCGGCAGTGACTCCTCTCCCGCTGAGGCGGCGGCTGCGGCGGCCGCGGCGGCGGAGGTGATGGCGGCGAGTCCCTGTGGCGGCCGCCTCCACCGAGCAGCATCCCTCCTCCCCGACCCGCCTTCCTTCCCTATCTCCCGCTCCTAAACTTCTTCCCCGGGATAAACAAACCCGCCGCCAGGGGCGGCCGCCTTCGCTGTCCCGCCCCCGCGCAGCACCCCCCTCCCCGCCCCGGGCCCGTCCGGGCTCCGGCTTCCGAGTTGCGACTCCAGCCCCAGCCCCAGCCAGCGAGGGCGCGTGCGCGCGGCGGCGGCGTGGGCTCGCAAGGTTCTTCCTCCCTCCCTCACGCGCCGGGCACTTCCGGGCCGGCCCGGATCCACCGCCGGGTTTTGGAAGCCGCCGCCGCAGCCGCGGCCGCCGAGGCTTACGCGGGGCAGTGGGCCCTCAGCTGTGCGCGTCCGAAGCACTGGCAACCGTGGAGGGGACCAGGAGTTCCCTCGTCTTGCGGGACCTCCCTTCGACCCAGCGTAAAACTTTCCTTGCCTAGAAAGCCCGCTGATAACGCCTTTTAAATGGATAGATGTAGGTGTAAAAGGCGGCAACCGTTTCTCGGTATGATTTCCGTGGTGCTGTACCAGACTGGAAAGCCACGGTGCAACTTTTACCGAGCCCCTGTTGCGAGCTCATTACTATGTGAAGTGCGAAAACGAAAACAGCAATATACAGTCTCCGGGGAGAAAGAGAGACAACTCCAGATCGGCAAGTGAAATGCCACAGTGGAACGGTTTTTGGTTGGAGATGAGCCTGCAGTGGAAGTCTCAAGCCTAGGAAGGAAGGGGTCCGCCTAAAGGCGACTGGGCTTGCTTGCAAAAGGAAGAACAGGTGGCATCCCATGACTAAACGTCGGTAAATAATGCTGTATCTAAGCAAACGTCTTAAGACATGAGGAGACTTCCTCATGGAGTTCAAAGAGAGGGGACCACGAACAGAACATTGTTTCAGCACTCGTGAGAGAAAACTTGCTCTAGCTACCCAGAATGCACTCTAAATAAGAGTTTTGAGGGACAGAGCAGGCACGAATATCAATTAAGACAGCCCCCCCCCAGTTCCTTTAACTTTTTTAAAACTGCGCATCAGTCCACTGTTTACCTGCTTTTCCAAGAAAAGGGGAGGTGGGAGAAAAATACGATTTTACTATGTATCGAGCACTGTAAGCACAGACTTGGATGATCTTTTAAAATCCTCTCAGCAACTTTCAGTTTCATGGTAGGAATGATTCCCATCTTACAGATAAAAGAACTGAGGATCAGAAATAGTAAGTAACTCATTCAAGGGGGAATGGAGTTTGAATACCAGGAAAGCAGATCTCCTTCACTTCAAATTAATACTACTTTGTGTTATTCACGATGTGACACACAAAACGTGCGAGGGATACAACCAGCGCCAGAGAGTATCAGGAAAAAAAAAAAAAAGGTAAGATCAGCATAACCATAAAGTTCAAAATTACCTTAGTCAAGGGTTAAAAAGCAAAAGTGGAAGTGAGCATTAGTGCGCTAGGGACTTGTGAGTGGGGAAAGCAAATATTAGTGCAAAATTTCATGTTCTCCAAACACAAAGAACCGTTAAATTATTTGCTGTACTCATTGTAGGTCTGTGTTAACTTTATGTTATGTGACAGGAATACTGAAAATTGTGTAAAATTTCTGCTCAGGCCTTTTAGCTCTTTCAACCCCTTAAATTATATCACACCCTCTTTTCCACTGATCAACATTGGTAGGCACTGATACATGTAATACACTCAAGCAATCATTATAATAAATCTTTGAAGTAGATTTTCAATTGGGAATTAAGGAATGAGTGGTACTTGGGTGACCTTTGACACTTGACTGGGTTCTGGTTGGAGGTGGTTCCACCACAAGAATGTCAAATAGCTCCTCAGGGTATTTTCATAGAGTCCTTTCCCTAGGCTTGCTCTCTCTGCAGTGTTGGGATATGCCATTCTTTTTTTTTTTTTTTTTTTTAAGATTTTATTTATTTATTTGTCAGAGAGAGAGCGAGAGAGGGAGCACAGGCAGACAGAGTGGCAGGCAGAGGCAGAGGGAGAAGCAGGCTCCCTGCCAAGCAAGGAGCCCGACGTGGGACTCGATCCCAGGACGCTGGGATCATGACCTGAGCCGAAGGCAGCTGCTTAACCAACTGAGCCACCCAGGCGTCCCTATGCCATTCTTTTTTTGGTGAATTTATCCACTGATAAAGTAATACTAAAGAGTTAGAGTAAATATGGCTTATAATTAATGCTAATAAAACTGTTACGGTTTGGCAAAGTAAAAGATGACTCAGTGGTCAATAAGCTTGGATTAAAGCTTGGTGCTACCCTTAACATAGCAGAATTATTGCAATAGCCAAAACATGGAAAAATGTAAATGCCTGTCAGTAGATTAATGAATAAAGAGATACACATACATACACATACACTGGAATATTATTCAGCCATAAAGAGGAGGGGATGCTCCCATTTGTGACAAGATGGATGGTAAGTGAAATAAGTCAGAAAGACAAATACTGTATGATTTCACTTGTTTGTGGAATTTAAAAAAACAAAAAAAAAAAAGGTGGGAGGTAGAGAGAGGGGAAAATGGATAAAGGTTGTCAAAGGTATAAACTTCCAGTTATATGATATATATGAAAGTTGCTAAGACAGCCTATCCTAAGAGTAGTCATCACAAAGAAAAAAAAATGTTTTGTGTGTTTTGTATCTGTGTAAGGTGGTAATTATTGTTTGATATATGTAAGTGAAATCATAATACTTTACACTTTATACAGTGTGATATGTCAGTTATTTCTCAATAAAATTGGGAAAAAAAATCTTGGTGCTATTATACCAATCGCCTAAAGAACTACCTTTGTTGATTTGATTTTGAACTTACTGGGTATCTACTGGAAAACTAAACTATTATAGGCTATGGTTTATTACTTCCATAAGTGATTTTTATAAAGATATAAATAAGTAACAGCTTTATCACTGGTATTGTGCATAGTGTACTTCCACTAGTCATTTCTCAGGTTTGCATTGCTCAAGGCAATGCAAGGTGTTCTAACTCCTTAGACACCAAGAAACTTTTGATACTCATTTTTCTGTCCAATGCTGGTTTTCTGTAGAAAACCATTCGCACTCCTAAGTGGATGACTTGAAAGTTCTACTCATTGTAATTAATAGGTTGGCAGTTAGTAAAAATCAGAAGAGTCGTTCTCTGAGTGTCATGAGCACAGATGAAGTCTAGACTTTGGATCTTCTTGACCTAACCCCATGAGGCTCATCTGAAGAGCCAACCATGCATCCCACTTTGGTATTTTAGTGACTGCAGCATTTTATTTTTCTTTTCTAAGTTAAAATCACAAATGCTCCCATTTCGTGACTGGGTACACACAATAGATCACCACTGCCTTCCATACCACCACCTGTTTTGTACTATTATTTACCAGTTCTAGCTACCAAAAAACTAAAGCAGGGACACCTGAGCAGCTCATTTGGTTAAGCATCTGCCTTTGGCTCAGATCATGATCCCCAGATCCTGGGATCAAGTCCTGCATCAGGCTGCTCAGTGGGAAACCTGCTTCTCCCTCTGCTTGCTGCTCCCCCTGCTTGTTTTCTTTGACAAATAAATAAATAAAATATTAAAAAAAAAAACAAAAAAAACAAAAACTAAAGCATACAGTAGCAAATAATTCCCAAATTCATTATTCTGTTTAGAGTCAAGAAAGTGGTACTAAGCTTTTTGGTAAACGTGATATATTTCATGAATCCCAAATGAAGTACTCTGTGCTTCTCTGGACATTTTGCTCATACCCAACCTTCCCAATGTCCACCAAGCTCTTCTCTCCTGGTGAGCTGGATTCCTCATAGTTTTCTAGCCATTATCCCTTTCCGTCTTAAATTTTCTTCAAGGGAACCAAACTCAGGCTTTACTTCCATAAACTACACTTGTGACCACACAAATATTTGACATAACATTTATGTTTTGGAATTTATGTGGAAAGAAAAGAACAACTTGGTTGCTAATTATTTTTCACTGTTACAAATTTTAGGTCTTTTCTTTGGAAGAAAACACTAAAACTCTTTAATAACTTGTCAGTTATTTACATGTAATTTCATTTCCTTTTCCCATACCTCCATTTCTTGGGTCTCTGGCTTTTCACCTTGCATGTGAATTCCTAGTTTTGTAGTACTTTTGCATTATATGATACTCATTAAGGATCCAAAAACTTTAGAATTCTAGAATTAAGTACCTACAACCTTTGTGCAGTGATGCCTATAGCAAGAAAGAGCCAGCAAGTTTGATGTACTTTTTATTCACAAGTAATTCCCGGAAAACTGAGATAGGGCCCACCCGGAATCTTGAGAACAGGATCATTTTTGTGTCCTTTACGTCCTTCTCTGGCACCTTCATTTTCATGTCCCCAGCCACATTATGTCAAATATTTAGGATACTCTTGTTTCAAATTAAATATGTATTCATGTATTTAATGCTTTGGTCCTTTGGGTAATCTGTGGGGTCTACTATAAGAAAGATGATTTTTGTTATTTTTGTTCTATCACCGTGTGAAGAGTTAAGGGTTGAGTTGCAGTTCACTAGTTGGCTTACTGTTAAATTTTATAGCCATTCAATTAAATATTAATTTTAATCAGTTTTGAAACATTTTTGAGGCTCTTAAAACACTAATTATCCCTAGATTTTGGATCACTAATACACAATGAATGGGAAACAGCAAACTTTTACCTAGGCAATAAATTGTCTTGGAAAAAAGTCTTGGTTACCCTAACCTACAGATTCCCTGTTTACAATGTAATACAAAAACAACAAAATGGACAAAAACAACAAAAATGATCTCCTTGACAACATTATCCAAAGCCCCTACACCATCCCTCCAGGCATGCCCTGAGACTCACTCTCATCGGGGTCACTTACAGTTGCTGGAAATCTTTTAGTGTGCCAGGATCCAGGTGATTGTTACTGCCATGATCTAGTAGTTCCTGATGACCTCTCTCTTCTTCAGGTTGGCTAGCTAAGCTCTTTCTCCTTTGCTGGTGCCCTGGCCCTGTTCTGCTGTCAGGTAACCTGAGAAGTTGTGGTTGATCCTGGACCTTGGAGATAGTCCCAGGGGAAGCCTAGAGCTCTCCACTGTGCTCTCTAGCCAGAGGTCACCAGCCCCTGCAGCAGCCTCAAATGACTGTAGAGGTACAGCTGCTCAATCTCCTCCTCTTTTATCTCTGCTCAGTCATCACAATGTCTCCGGGTCAGGGTCTTTGGTCCCCTCCCAGAGAGACACACCCTTCTGCCTATCAGGGCAATTTCTGGCTAAAGGAGTTTATTTAAACATCTGCCCCTGCAAAGCCTGCTGGGTGGTTCCTGTCTCTAGCTTTCTCCCTGAAAATTGAGATCACTTCACTTCACTCCCCTCTGACCCTGATTCAAGGAACAATAGCTCTATAGCGATTTTCTCTGGGCACATTAAGGGGCCCTGCTTCCAGAGTAATCTCTGATAACCCCCTGTTTCACTTAGACTAAGGTACCCCTCTTCTCAAGGGGAAAGCATATAAAATTGGGCCCTCCTCCAGACTCCCAGACTAGAAGTACTGGAGGTCCCATTGGTTGAGCTTTGGCAGTGTTCCTGGGGTTGCCCAGTAGCCAACCACACTAAGTGAACCTGGAAGCCTTGGAACATCTGTGCCCCGGTGTTCCTTGACTCACTGATTTTCACTTCTCTGCTCCTTTAGAAGGACTGAGTTCTCTGGCTCAGTCCTTACTTCCCTTCTGCTTCTTCCCCCGCTTTAGAAACTAAGCCCTACTGTCTAGGTGTTGCTGATTCTGCATCATACCCCTCCATAACGCGGAGTGTCCACCTGCCTCCAGATGGTTCTCTCTACTATTCAGAGCCCTTTGCTGCCAGCCTGCCTGCCAGTTTGGAAACCCGGGTATGGCCATTTCCAAAATTAGAAACCAAACTGTGCCATCTCCAGGGACAGTACACTGCCTCTCCCAGCTCCCCATCAAGTCCAACCTCTGCATCTGTCTCAGACACCCCTCCCCCAAACTTCCCTCCTTTCCCTACCCCCATCTGGTCTTGGTGATTTGGGTTTCTGCCTTCCTCTTCTTGCCTGCCCATCCTTGCCAAAGTTCTGACACACTCTTGACCTTCCCCGTCTGAAGGGCCAGGCTAAAGAAGGGCCAACTAAAGGGCTGCCATAATATCTGGATATTCTTTTAGAGGCCTTATCCCACATCCTGTCAACACAAAAATACAGTCATATCCCACATGAAAAATACAATGTTCAGTTATGCAAAATGAAAGATTCACATAATTTTCCTCTTAAAATATATATTAATTTCACCTCAGTTTTCTATAGATTTTAGAGCCAAGATATTTTCTTTTCTAGCTCTTCATTTGGTAAGACCTGGAAAAGCATAAGGGCTCTAGGGGTTGTGCCTTTAGTTAGAACCTGAACCTTAAAAGGATTTAAAAAATGGCTCTGGGAGGGAAGGATATAAGCACTTCCACACTGGATTCAGGTTCAAGCCCTCCCCTCTACCTCCTATCATCAATTAAATCTTTTTCTTTTCTAGTTTTTAATAACTGGGCTTCTCTGTTTGATTCCCTGCCTAGGTCACTCACCTTTTATTCACGCTGCTCACAAAGACACTCCCTTTATTCCAAATGCCAGCTGGCATGCTGGGATTTCACAGCATCACAAAACCCTAGATTTGCTTTCACAGTGCTTCTACCACTGGGGGCCCACCGTTATAATCTTAAAGCCTCCTCCCCCTAGGAAACTGCAGCTTTGGACTATGGCATTTGTTTGCTTGACCCTGTAGCTATGATGATGGTCTCTACACACTGAACTCTCATAAGTCTGCAGCTGCATCCAGCTGTCTGGTGGCTCTTCCACTCAAATAGACAGGTCCAGTGCTGCATTATGATGCTTCAGTCTTACCCTGTCTGCTGGGACTGGCCTGGAAGGCCCACTTGTGTCTGAGGCAGGATAGCTACCAGAAATCACACTTTACTTTTTTTTTTTTTTTTTAAACTTCAGTGCCTATTCACATTTATCTGCTTTAGGTATCTCCTTCCCTAAAGGGGGACTTTTATGCCTCAGTTACCAACAGCATCACTGCTGTACTTTTCTGAAGGTTTTAATGATCATACACTATTACAGATTGAGAGTATATACAAGAAACCAAATGTGCCAGGAATTACTCTAGATTATATCTCTTCTAAATAAATAACCATTAGAAGTTTGGCTTTTACTTTTCATGATTTCTAGTTTTCTACTAGTGTTTCTACAATTTCAGCCTACTTCTTAAATTGAATTATGCACATTCAGTACACAGGGTGAACCAGTTAAAAGGGAGAGGTTACAGTAATACATTATTGCCTCTTTAGTTTCCTTTCAGAGTATTTTTTTTTCCCAAAAAGATAATTAGGCTAGCCTTTTAAAAATTGTGTTCTGCTATAGTCTACAAATTTAAGAGGAAAGGTGATGAATGTTTTTATTTTCATGTTGTCAAGAGCTCAGAAATTGCTTCTGTTTTGAATATGGAGCCTACTGTGTGCAAAATAGTTGTGACAAAATCCAAGCTTCCTTTCTGAGCATCTATTATAGCAGGATTTTTTCTGTATTTTTATTTTTCTCAATTGTCACTACTTTGGTCTAGATATTTATGAAAAATTATTCCGTGCTTCATCAGATTCCTTTTCTGAGTTTGATTTTTAGTTTACTTATTTGTTGGAATAGACTTAAGACCTGTTTTTCTTGCCTGCAGGAAAACAGTTTAGTACAGGAATATTCATTTATTGCCTCGAACTAATTTGTGTTGTCCTTGCATTGGCAAAATGCCCACAGGACAATGTGATGGCTCTAAGCTTGTCTCCTTTGGTTCATCCCTTGGCTTTTCTGTGCTTCCAGTCTTAGCCAGCTCCCAGCTGCTTCCTGTGCCCTTTGTCAGCTGGCTTCCTGCTGAGTTAGGCCAATTGGAAGCACTGTCAGATGCCTGGAGGGTGGGAAGAAGGGAGAAACCAGTGTATTTCTCCCCCTCTCTTTCTGCCTTAGGCATTGTTCACAGCAACAACTGTTTATTCTCCCAGGTTCCATCTCCTACTGGACAGATCCTGAGCCCTGGCAATACTGTTTCCACTCTTCTGCCCATTTAAAACTGTTGTGGCTTCCTGCTGTTACTAATCCCTAGATTCTTCTCAGATTTTCCATCACCTGTACAATAGATTCCTTGTATCAAATTCTCTGTTTGAAGTAATGAATGTGGTTTCTCTTTTACTGGTCGGATTCAGCACTTTTGTCCATTTTATGTTTTCATAAGAATTTTATCCTATTTATAGGGAAAAAAATGATTTTCACAGAGAAGTAGTCATTTTAAATTTAGGGACCTATCTGTGCTTATCCCCATGGCTTGACTAATGTCTTTGTTCTTTTTGCTTCTTATCTCCCATACTTGCTTCCCACCTCCCAAAATACCCAACCGATTCCCTGTTCTCTGCCACTTTCCATCCTTAGAGCATATGACATCTGTCTTTTGGAGTCATATCCTCATGGATGCCAATGATTTATTTCCTTTTTTTAATTTTTAAATTCATTTTTATATATTGTTCTTAACAAGAGTATCACAACTGTAGGATAGCAAAAAAGGGCATGGATTTTTCATCCAGAATTTGAATCTGTCTGTGTGACCTTACTTGAATCCCTAACCCTTTTCTTCTTCTTTTTTTTTTAAATGATTTTATTTATTTATTTGACAGAGAGAGAGAGAGAGAGAACACAAGCAGGGAGAGTGGGTGAAGGAGAAACATGCTCCTCGCTGAGCAAGGGAGCCCAATGCAGGGCTAGATCCCAGGACCCTGGGATCATGACCTGAGCCACCCAGGCACAGTCCCCCTCCCCGCCCAAGCCTCTTCTTATACAACACATCCTTGGTAGTATAACAGGGAAAAGATGACTTCATCAGAGGGAGGAACAAATGAGATTAAAACGTATGAAAAAATTTTGGAAGTGATAAAGTGCGAAGCAAATGCAAGAGGTTATTTAAAAACTGTGAGTAAGACTAGTTATTTTTTCTTAAAACAAATGTAACTTTAAAAGTTGCAGCAAAGGTATTTCCCAGTTGGAATTTATACTGAAGTTTAGTAGCATTACATGTAACATATGACTTCTTAATCTCAGTTCTGTTGACATTTGGGACTAGATAATTCTTTGTTGTAGGGGGCTGTTCTGTACTTTGTAAAAGGTTTAGTAGAATCTTTGCATCTGTCTGATAGATGCCAATAGCATCCTCCCCTTCAGTTTTGACAACCAGAACTTCTGTAAACATTGGCAAATGTCCCTGGGAGAAAAAGAGAAGCAAAAGCACTGATCGAACCAAACCTGTTTGGAAAAAATGTCACCTCTTATTAATTTAAGTTGTTAAAAAATAATGGAGTTTGGCTTTCTAAAGAAGTCTATGAGGAAGGACTTTTAAAAATAAGACTATGTGGGAGGACTTTTAAAAATGCAGCCATGAAACATAACTTGTCTTAAGAGATCAATAAACCTTGCAGTAAAAGTTAGTAGTTGTAACAGCAGTGATGTGTCTCACTAAGTGTTTACGTTGGAGAGACCAATCTTCCTGCTTAGTATTGTGATTAAACTACCTAACCAAGATGGGTTTCTTCATCAAAGTAATTCCTTCTGTTATTTATATTAGGTATTAAAAAACACACTAAAACGTTATATTTGAATATCATATGTTGCTATCTTTTGATGTCCTTTAAGACATCATTGAATATTAGTAGGAACATATATTTCAGTCTTAATATGACTCGATATTCTGGGTCTGTACTTGTGTAGACTACCTTTAGTAGGAATAGGAGTTAGAGTTTTATGAGCATTCTGGCTAGCCCATAATCAGTAGAATCCTTCATATTATTATAATTCCTAATATGATATTCTTAGTTATCATTAAATTACCACTGGAAAGCAAACCATAGCTATTTAAAAAATAGAAATTATTATTTTTAAAAATATTGATTCTAGCTTTCCAAACCTGTCTTTTTTAGCTTATATTGTCAACAGGTTTCTAAGAGCAGTTTCTCATCTCTATGTTGGTTAGCATTCTTCCTAACTTAAGGAAATATTGACCAAAGCAGATTGTAAAACAGGAGAAGTGGATAGTAGTAATAGGGTACTTTTGCTGGGAAGATAGAGAGATGTACTGTCCTTAACATGAGTGTATTGCTAAGTTTTGTGGACACACAGCCTCTCCCAGACTGGTAAAAAGGATACTTACTGCTTCAGGGCAGCTAGATTCATTTCCTCATCTATGATTTTGTATCCTCCTGGTTAACCTTTCTTTGGGGGGCTAGAGGTCATCTTTGAAGGACTTATCAGCATTAATAATAATACCACTATAATTATTAATATGATATAGTGCCCTTCTTTTAAGGATTTTTTTTCCCATAGGGTATTTCAGTAAAAAGTTTTATGATTGAGGTAGGTGGTAAGAATTGAGGGTGAAGATGTGCAATAAAGTTGGGCCAGAACGTTAGGGCTCTCTTACTTGCTGTCATACTACTGAATTTGAATGACTTTGGGCCAGGCCTACCTCTACCTTCACTGCGATTTCCCCAGTAAATTGTATATTATATCTGGCCTATAACTTCCCATCTATCAAACCCCTGGGAGATATGGAGAAATAAAGCTTGGGCTAGCACACCACAACATAAAGGAGTGTTCCTCAGTGGAATTCTCTTGTTTCTGGAAAAGGAAGTTGTTTGTGGTATCAGTGTTTGCTCCATCTGTGTGTGTGTGTGTGTGTGTGTGTGTGTGTTTAAAGATCTGAGAAACAAAAAAAAACGGGGTGTGTGTGTGTGTCTCTGTGTGTGTATGTGTGTGTAGGCCAAATTTCTCATTCTCATCATAAATAAAGAAGAAAAGACATTGATGAGGAACCATTCAGAGTGCTTCCTGCTACCTCTGTTTAAGAAAAGCTCACAGGTGGGGTTACAGGGTCTAAATTTGCCTTCCCACCTGTAACAACCAAAACTAACAATACAACAAAACCAACACAAATTAGACAGTGGTTTTTAAGACACTGGATACCAGGTAATAAAGGACAATTTATTGCAAATTGGTTCTTGAAAGACAAGAAACAAGAGATGAGACCTACTTTTGTCCCAGGATATTAACTTGAGAGAGTTTTCAGGCCCTCATATATGGAAGGGAAGCTGAGGTGAAGCCCAGTTAAGACCATGAATTGAAGAGACAGATGTATAAGTCCAGGGACATTAGGGCAGTGAGAGTTGATAGGTTGAGGGAAAAAGGGCAGAGAGCTACATAGAAAGAAAACTGGCAATGTGTAGGGGTACTGGTGTGAAAATACTCAGTGAAGTCCTGATCAGCCCATGCTGTAAGGAAACTACCTGAGGCCCAGGAAAGAATCTGGAAGGAATAAAGACAACCTATACCTGGAGCACATAAAGGGCCAGAAATAGTGCCTGTTCCCTCAACCAGACTAGAAACACTCATAGTTCATAAGATACTGGGTAGATTACTCAAGAATGTCTTCTTCACTAGCAGGGAATAATTAGCTCTAGACTCAGAACTGCTCCCAATCTGTCAAACAAACCATAAAAGCAAAACCTGAACAGATCAACTGTTTCCAATAACAGCATTACTCCTGAGCAAAACTCAAGATTTATGAGAATTAAAAGTATCCAGCACCAACAAAATAAAATCACAAAGCATGCATGCAATCAAAGAATAGCACACCTGCATAGAGATAGGAAAATACAACCCACAATAAAAATAACCAATTGGTCAGAACTATCTCCAAATTGACACAGATAAATATAATTAGTAGCAATGGACATCAAAACAATTGTGATTACATTCTATATATTCAAAGAGATAAGTAGAGATTTAAAAAAATAAGACCCCAATCAGATTTCTAGAGATGAAAACTACAATGTCTAGGATGAAAAATATAGTGGATGGGATTAACAGCAAATTAAGTGTGACAGAAGATAAGAGTTTGTAGGCATAGCAATAGGAACTATCCAAAGTGAAACACACAGAGAAAAAGGAACTCCCAGATTAAAGAGTATTAGTGAGTTGTGGGACAACTTCAAGTGGCCTAGAGTTACCAGAGAAGAGAGAGAGGAGCAGAAAATTTTTTTCAAGAAATATGTTCAAAACTTTTCCAAACTTTATAAACCAACATATCCAAGAAGCTCAATGAAGCCCAAGTGCAAGAAACATGAAGAAAATTACAGCAAGGTCTATCATCACTAAATTGTTAAAAAAATGGTGGTAAAAAAGGAAAAACCTACAAGTACCAAAAATAAAAGATACATGCAAAACAACAAAGATAAGACTGAAAACAATTTTTTTTTTAATTGGGAATAATCCAAGTGGGAACACAGTGGAACATCTTTACAGTAATGAAAAAACTTGTCAGCCTCGAATTATATGTCCTGCTAAAATATTTTTCAACAACAGTGAAGTAAAGCTATTTTCAGACATACAAAAACTAGAAGAATTCATTACCAGTGGACACATACTGTAAAAAATGTTATAAGAAGGTCCTCAAACACAAAATAATACCAGGTGGAAATGTAAATACACACAAAGGAATAAAGAACTCTATAATTGGTGACTATATAGGTAAATATATATCTATTTTTCTACTCAAATCCTCTAAAAGATAACTTACTGTTTAGGGGCACCAGGGTGGTTCAGTTAGTTAGACCTCTGCCTTTGGCTCCAGTCATGATGCCAGGGTCCTGGGGTTGAGACCTAGGTCAGGCTCCCTGCTCAGCTGTGCTTCTCCCTCTCCCCTGCTCTGTTCTTTCTCTCTCTTTCTCTTTAATAATAGTAATAATAAAAAAAAAGATAACTTACTATAATATATACTTACTATATATTACTTACTATAACTTACTATAATATAATAATAAAAAAGATAACTATTTAAATAATGATAACAGTATACTGTGGGATTTATAATCATATAAGTAAGATGCATGCAACATTAGCATAAAGGTCAGGGAGGAGAAATTAAAGTTTTTGTAGAGCTTAAGTGTCATACTATGACTTGAACATAGACTGTTACAAGATAAAGCAATAAAATAACTAAAAGACATAATGAATAACCCAACAAAGCAGCAAATTCATAAAAAAAATACAAAAGATGGTAGGAAAAAAGGAAAGGGGGAACAAAGAACATATTTAACAAAGATAAATAGAAAACAAATCTAACCATATAAATAATCACATTAAATGTAAATAGTGTAAACATTGCTATTAAAACAGTAAAATTATCAGGTCGGGCTTGAAGGCATGATCCAGCTATTTGCTGCCTCCAAGAAGTACACTTCATACATAAAGACAGAAATATGTTAGAAGGATAAGAAAACATCATGGCCAAAACTAGTCAAAAGAACATTGAGGTGACCATTAGACAAAGACATTTTCAGAGAGGAGAGTATTACCAGGCTAATCCTTCATAATCCTTATGAAATGATTTTTATTTCTATTGTAAAATTTTCATTTTGTAATGATTACGATGGTCATTTCATAAGGATTAAGTAGCAACTCATCAAAAGGATGTAATCCTAAAGATTTATGCAACTATTAACAGTACTTCAAAAAAAGTGAGGTAAAAACTGATAGAACCACAAGGAGGAATAGACAAATGAACTTGAACAACACTCATGACCAACTTGATCTGATTGACCTTTATAAAACTCTATACACAAGAGTAGAATACATATTCTTCTCAAGTATACATGAACCATTTACCAAGATAGGTCATATTTTGTGCCATAATATAAATCTCAGAAATTTAAAAAAAATATTCCAATCATACAGAATCTGTTCTCTGACCGCAATGGAATCAAACTGGGAATCAATAATGTAAAGATCCTTGAAAAATTCCCAAATATTACAAGGTTAAATAATGCACTTTTAAATGACCCATTAAAGAAGTCAAAATTACTTTGAATTAATGGAAATAGAAACATAAAAAAGAATCAGTGGGATATTTCCCTTGGAAATTTATACCATCAAACCTATATTTAAAAAAAAAAGGTTTGAAGTGATTGACCTTCCACCATTAGAAACAAAGTAAAGGAAATTAAGACCAAAGTGAACAGTAAGCATGAAATAATACAGATCAAAACAGAAATAAAAAGTAAAAAACAATGGAGAAAGATCGATGAAACCAAAAGTTGATCCTCTGAGATCAGTAAGACAGATATACCTATAGTTGGACTGCTCAGGAAAAAAAAGAGACAAGATACATAATATCAATATCGAGAGTAAGAGTGAACATCACTAGGATTCTACAGACAGTGAAAGGATACTAAGGGAATATTTTGAAGGAACTTTGGTCTAGAAAATATAAAAAAAAAACTTTTAAAACTCAAAAAATAAAAAGATGAATAACAATTTAAAAATGGACAGATGACACAGGTATATAATTATTTGAAAACAACTATCTTGAAAATCCAGGAAAAAATTACTAGAATCAGTGAATAGTTTAGTATGATGGTTAGATACACAATTAGTATAAAAAAATAAATATTTTCCTATGTATTATCAACAATATGTTAAAGAGTGAAACAGAAAAAGGAACCTATTCTCAACAACAACAAAACTGTAAGATATCTAACAAAAATATGATTCATATTTTTGGAAACAATAAAAGATCCAATAAATGTAGATACATAGCTTCTTCCTAACAGACACTACCTTTGATATATAAATCCTCCCCAAGGTAAATTAGAAATATAATCCTAATCATCATTTATCAAAGTTATGCTGATTCTATAGGTCAAATGGTAGAGAAAATAGAAAGTAATATCCTGAAAATGCAGAAGTAAAAGAAAGGTAGAAAATTCTCTTTCAGAAATTAAAACACATTTGAAAATACAACTGTAGAAGTATGGGGTTGGTGCAGACAGAGACATTGTTGAAGAAGATTGAATAGAATTTAGAATCAGGAGTCTGTACACTGGAATTTAGCATTGTAGTTCAGAGCATTGAACCTGAAGCCAGGATTTAGTGGCTATGCATTCCTGAGCAGGGTACTGAAACACTGCTTTAGTTTCCTTATGTGTAAAATAGGGACCATTGTACCACCCATATCTTATAGCTGTTGTGAATAGTAAATGAGTTAATATATATTTTTTAAATGGACAAATAGGCTCCATAGCTCAGGGGTTAGAGCACTGGTCTTGTAAATGGACAAATGATTTGAATATTTATTTCTCTAAATATATACAAATGGTCAGTAAACACAATCTGTTAAAAGATGTTTAACATTATTGGTTATCTGGGAAATACACATCAAAACCACAGTAAGATACCATGTCCTACTCAGTAGCATGACTGTAATCATAAAGTCAGATGACAATAGATGTTGGTAAGGATGTGGAGAAATATACATTCCTTGTACAATGCTGTTAGGGATATAAAATTGTATGGCCTTTTTGGAAAACAGTCTAGCAGTTCCTCAAATTGCCAAACATACAGCTACTATATGGTCTAGCAATTCCACTCCTAAGTATAACAAAGGAATGAAAACATCTGTACACAGTCATACGTGGGTGTTTATATGAACATTACTCATATAACTAACAGGTGGAAACAACTGCAATTGTCTATATACTGATGAATGAATAAACAAAATGTAAAACCATACAGTGGAAAAATATTCAGCCATAAAAAGAATGAAATAGGGGCACCTGGGTGGTCAGTCTGTTAAACATCTGCCTTTGATTCAGGTCATGATCCTGGGGTCCTGGGAATGAACCCCATGTCTGGTTCCCTGCTCAGTGGGGAGCCTGCTTCTCCGTCTCTCCTGGGCCCTTCCCCCGCCATTTGTGCTCACTCTCAAATAAACAAAATCTTAAAAAAAAATAGAATTAAATCTTGACATATATAACATAGATGAACCTTGAAAAAATACTAACTGAAAGAAACCATACACAAAAGACTGCATATTGTATGAGTTTATTTGCATGAAATGTCCAGAATAGGCAAACCCATAAAGGTAAAAAGTAAATTAGTACTTGCCAGGGGTTGGAGGTTGGGGGATGGGTTGGAGAAGATGGAAAGTGACTGCTAGATTATAGGGTGTTTTTTTGGGGTGGGAGATATTGAAAATGTCCTAATCACAATGGTGGTAATTGTTGTACAGCCTTCTAGATACAGTAAATGCCACTAAATCACTAAATTATACACTTTGAAGGTTAAACTTACTCCTTGTTCGCAATAAAAATGGATATAATCAGGGGGGAACTGACCTATCTTTCTACCATCAAATCAGTTGTATAAGCTGTCCTCCATTTAACTCCTCCCATTCTCTCCTTAATCCACTTACCACCCAAATGACACCATCTTCCCAAGATCACCAATAGCCTACATTTGTTTAATCCATTGTCCACTTCTGTCTTAATTTTACTCAACCTTAGCAGAATCAAAAATAGATTGCCACTGCAACCTTTTTGATACAACATTTTTTTCTGGGGAAATCACACTCACCTAGTTTTCTCTTACCAGATTTGTATAACCAGCTGCATACCCTTACTCTTCTATTAGATTTCTTTTTTTTCTTTTTCTTTTTTTTTATATTTTATTTATTTATTTGGCAGAGAGAGATCACAAGTAGGCAGAGAGGCAGGCAGAGAGAGAGGAGGAAGCAGGCTCCCTGCTGAGCAGAGAGCCTGATGCGGGACTCGATCCCAGGACCACGAGATTATGACCTGAGCTGAAGGCAGAGGCTTAACCCACTGAGCCACCCAGGTGCCCCTTCTATTAGATTTCTAATAGGCTCCTAAAATTTCAAATGTATGTGATAGAATTCCTGCCTATTACCTATAACTCCACATATGTATATTAGGCCTGGTCTTTCTTATGAAAAGTTAACACATAATCATTTACCTAGGTGCTTAGACCAAAAATCAAGGAGTCATTTACCACATCTGATTGTTCCCTTTCCCTGATCTTACCACAGCAAATTCATTGGCAGGTCTTAATAGTGCTACTCTCAAAATAGAATCTGCTGAATCTATCCAATTCTCATTTATTCAAAGATGTCAAAGAATCTATGTGGAACAGTGCCTGGGATATTAGGTTCTATGTGGTCCCCTGGGCCACTGTAAAGACTCTTACCTTTAATTCAAATGGAATTCAAGATTTTGCCCAAAGTAGTAACATGATCCAGCTTACATCTTTAAAGAACACTCTGATTTCTGTTCTGAAGTTAAATTATATGGGGGTAATGCAAAAACAAAAATAGGCACCACAATGAGGAAGGTTTTACAAGTGTTGAAAGTGCAGATCATCAGGGTGGCCTGAGTGCATGCCTGGCTGTATTCTGGCAGTCAGGCCTGGCTCCTACTAAATCTGTACCAGAAGTAGAAGACCGGTATATTTTGTATATATTGAGGGTGTGTGTGGAGGGGGTACTCTGCTAAAGATAATAAAGGGTAGCTCTCCTGACATCATGGAAGGAAATAATTTTCCACTTATTTAGAATTAGAAGACCAGTTCATTCTTAAGAGTCTCCTGAAACAAAATTAGTGGAAAAATGCTGAGAGACAGGAAGGTAGAGGCAGAGTAGGAGGCCCCTAGGCTCACCTTGTCCCAGAAATACAACTATATGACTGTGAGCTCATCTTAAATAACCCAGAAGTTAACCTGAAGACTGACAGAACAACCTCCACAACTAAGGAGAAGAGGCCACATGGAAGAAGGTAGAAAGTGTGGAGACATGGTTTAGGGAAGAAAGGGATCCTGAGTGCTGCTGAGGGGAGACAACTGTGGCCATGGAGAAAGGCAAGAGAAAGGAGCATAAGGGGGAATGCAGAGAACATCACCCCATAGCTATTGGCTTGGAAAGTGAGAGGTGCTGAATATTGTGAGGTCCTGCAACCAGCAGAGTTTAAAGCCTGGAGTTTTAAAGGTCAGCAGTCTTGGCTGGGATAGGGCACTGTGCTACTCCAGGATGGAAAGCAGGCCAACAACCCAGAGATGGACAATGCAGAAACAGTGAACTTATGAGCACCTGGGGCACATAGTAAGGAGATTATTTTCTCTTAGACCATGTCAGTAAGAGGCAGCATTCACAGAGATACCTTTCTGAGAACAAAGGAACTGCCTGGCCAGTGCCATTTCCCTCCCTCACCCCTAGCATACCACAGAGCCACCTGTGGGAAGTAGTGCAGTGTGGACACTAGCTGCCTAAATGCTAACCCCCACACCCTTGTGCTGCTGTGTCCTTCTCAGTCATGGTTACCTTAGTCCCAGTGTGGTGGGCCCCTCCCGAGCATACAAAATTGCCCACACTATGTTTCCCAAACAGAGAGTTTTGTAGGGCCACAGTTGTGGAGGTGGTGACAGATTTCATTTCACAAGCAGCCTAGAGCACACCTAGTTAAAGCTCACTATATTCACATCAGAGATGAAACACTGCCTCCAACATTAGGAGATGGAGAGGAGAAGTGAGATGGGGGAAATTGGAGGGAGAGACAAACCATGAGAAAGTGTGGACTCTGAGAAACTAAGGATTTTGGAGGGGAGGGGGTGGGGGCTGGGTGAGCCTGGTGGTGTGTATTATGGAGAGCATGGATTGCATGGAGCACTGGGTGTGGTACATAAACAATGAATTTTGGAACACTGAAAAAAAATAAAATTAAAATTAAAAAAAAGAAAAAAGAAAAAGAAAAGAAACACTTCCTCCAGCAGAGAAGGAAAGTCTTGTGGAGAACTGGCCTAAAGGACAAAGTAGCCAGAACACAACAGTGTATGTGAAACACACTGGAGACACTCCCTAGAAGTGCCAGGCCCTGGGCACTACATAACCTCTTCTTCATTAGGCCATTACTTTCAGGAACAGGAGACATAACTGGCTTTTCTAACACAGAGAAGCAGTCCCAGACTTAGACAAAGTGAGAAGACAGAGAAAATTATCCAAGAACAAGATAAGGTCATGGCCAGAGATCAAAGTGAAACAGATGTGAGTAACATGCCTGATGGAGAATTTAAAGCAATGATCTTAAGGATACTCACTGGACTTGAGAAAAGAATGGAAGAAATTAGTGAGACCCTTACCACTAGATAGAAGAATTAAAATAAGAATCAGAGATGAAGATTACAATGAACAGGATCTGAAATAGGCATGATGCAATGAACAGAAGGTTGAAAGAAACAGAGGAACAAGTTAGTGAACTAGAAGACAAAATAATGAAACTGGATGAAAGAGAATTATATAACATGAGACTAGACCAGGGAACTCAGTGTCTCCATCAAATGTAACAACTTTCCTATTATAGGAGTCCCAGAAGAAGAATAGGGAGCAAAATGGCCAAAAAATTTACTTGAAGAAATAATAGCTAAAAATTTCCTTAATCTGGGGAAAGAAACGGACCTGCAGATCCAGGAGGCATAGAGAACTCCCATCAAAATCAACTAAAGCTGGCTAAAACCAAGACATATTGTAATTAAATTTGCAAAACACAGTGATAAAGAAAAACTCTTAAAAGCAGCAAAACAAATGAAATTCTTATAAGGGATGTCCTATAAGGCTAGCTGGGGATTTCTCAACAGAAACTTGGCAAGCCAGAAGGGGGTGGCATGAGGTATTCAAAGTGCTGAATGGGAAAAATCTGCAGCCACGAATAGTCTATCCAGCAAGACTTCCATTCAGAACAGGAGAGAAAAAGAGTTTCCCAGAAAAACAAAAGTGAAGGAGTTCTTGACCACTAAACCAACCCTTGCAAAAAATATTAAAGGGGACTCTGACTGCAAAGGAGAGCCCAAAAGTAACAAAGACAAGAAAGGATTAGAGAAAATCTCCAGAAACAATGACAGAACAAGTAACAAAACAGCAATAAATACAGAGCTATCAGTAATTACTTTGAGTATAAATAGACTAAATGTCCAATCAAAAGACATAGAATGTCAGAATGGATAAAACAAAACAAAACAAAACAAAACAAAGCCATCTATATGCTGCCCATAAGACACTCATTTTAATCTAAAAACACCTGCAGGGACACCTGGGTGGCACAGTTGTTAAGCGTCTGCCTTTGGCTCAGGTCATGGTCCCAAGGTCCTGGGATTGAGCCTGGCCTTAGGCTCCCTGCTCAGCAGGGAATCTGCTACTCCCTCTCCCGCTTCCCCTGCTTGTATTTCCTCTCTTGCTGTCTTTCCCTCTGTCAAATAAATAAATAAAATCTTAAAAAAATAATAAATTAAAAAAAAAAAAACCACCCTGCAGATTGAAAGTGAGGGGATGGAGAAAATTGGCCTACAAAGAATATCAACAGAAAGCCTTGGAGAAGCAATACTTATATCTGACAAACTGGACTTTATTTTTTTTTTATTATCTTTATTTCTTTTTAAAAACCTTTTTAAAAGATCTTATTTATTTATTTGAGAGAAAGAGACAGAAATAGCAAGAGAGAGCATGAACAGGGAGGAAAGGGAGAAACAGGCTCTCTGCTGAGCAGGGAGCCCCACATGGGACTTGATCCTAGGACACTGGGTTCATGACCTGAGCCAAAGGCAGATGCTTAACTGACTTAGCCACCCAGGTTCAGTAAAGTCTGACAAACTAGACTTTAAAAGAAAGACTACAACAAGACACAAAGAAGGGCACTATATTATAATAAAGGGGACAATGCAAAAAGAAGACAAATTAATTATTAATTATATTTTATTTTTATTTTATTTTTATTTATATTATATTTATTAATTTTTATACACCCAACATGGAAGCACCCAAATAAATAAAACATTTAATAAAAAACATAAAGGAGGACTGAATCCAAGATGATGGAGGATTGGAGACCTTAATTTCATCTGGTTCCAGGTATTCAGCTAGGTAGATATCAAATAATTCTGAACATCTCTAAACTCAACAGGAGATCTAAGAAAAGAATAGCTGCAACTCTACAAATAGTAAAGTGACCACTTTCTTCAAGGGAGGAGGTGCAAAGAAGGGAATCTTCACAGCACTCACCATAGCATATACCCTCCCCAATGTCCATATCCCCATCCCCCTCTTTCAACCCCCCTCCCCCCAGCAACCCTCATTTTGTTTTGTGAGATTAAGAGTCATTTATGGTTTGTCTCCCTCCTGATCCCATCTTGTTTCATTTATTCTTTTCCTACCCCCCAATCCCCCCATGTTGCATCTCCATTTCCTCATATCAGGGAGATCATATGATAGTTGTCTCCGATTGACTTATTTCACTAAGCATGATACCCTCTAGTTCCATCCACGTCATTGCAAATGGCAAGATTTCATTTCTTTTGATGGTTGCATAGTATTCCATTGTGTATATATAGCACATCTTCTTTATCCATTCATCTGTTGATGGACATCTAGATTCTTTCCATAGTTTGGCTATTGTGGACATTGCTGCTATAAACATTCGGGTGCATGTGCCCCTTTGGATCACTACGTTTGTATCTTTAGGGTAAATACTCAGTATGCAATTGCTGGGACATAGGGTAGTTCTATTTTCAACTTTTTGAGGAATCTCCATGCTGTTTTCCAGAGCGGTTGCACCAGCTTGCATTCCCACCAACAGTGTAGGAGGGCTCCCCTTTCTCCGCATCCTCACCAGCATCTGTCATTTCCTGACTTGTTAATTTTAGCCATTCCGACTGGTGTGAGGTGATATCTCATTGTGGTTTTGATTTGTATTTCCCTGATGCCGAGTGATGTGGATCACTTTTTCATGTGTCTGTTGGCCATCTGGATGTCTTCTTCGCAGAAATGTCTGTTCATGTCCTCTGCCCATTTCTTGATTGGGTTATTTGTTCTTTGGGTGTTGAGTTTGATAAGTTCTTTATAGATTTTGGACACTAGCCCTTTATCTGCTATGTCATTTGCAAATATCTTCTCCCATTCTGTCAGTTGTCTTTTGGTTTTGTTAACTGTTTCCTTTGCTGTGTAAAAGCTTTTGATCTTGATGAAATCCCAATAGTTCATTTTTGCCCTTGCTTCCCTTGCCTTTGGCGATGTTCCTAGGAAGATGTTGCTGTGGCTGAGGTCGAAGAGGTTGCTGCCTGTGTTCTCCTCAAGTATTTTGATGGATTCCTGTCTCATATTGAGGTCCTTCGTCCATTTGGAGTCTATTTTCATGTGTGGTGTAAGGAAATGGTCCAATTTCATTTTTCTGCAAGTGGCTGTCCAATTTTCCCAACACCATTTATTGAAGAGAATGTCTTTTTTCCATTGGATATTCTTTCCTGCTTTGTCGAAGATTAGTTGACCATAGAGTTGAGGGTCTATTTCTGGGCTCTCTATTCTGTTCCATTGATCTATGTGTCTGTTTTTGTGCCAGTACCATACTGTCTTGATGATGACAGCTTTGTAATAGAGCTTGAAGTCCGGAATTGTGATGCCACCAACTTTGGCTTTCTTTTTCAATATCCCTTTGGCTATTCGAGGTCTTTTCTGGTTCCATATAAATTTTAGGATTATTTGTTCCATTTCTTTGAAAAAAATGGGTGGGATTTTGATAGGGATTGCATTAAATGTGTAGATTGCTTTAGGTAGCATAGACATTTTCACAATATTTGTTCTTCCAATCCAGG
>PISX010005809.1:33187-56128 GCA_004024625.1 Mellivora capensis | reverse complement strand
CATTTCATGAGTACTTTATAGTTTTCTGAGTATAGATTCCTTTGCCTCTTTGGTTAGGTTTATTCCTAGGTATCTTATAGTTTTGGGTGCAATTGTAAATGGGATTGACTCCTTAATTTTTCTTTCTTCTGTCTTGTTGTTGGTGTATGTAAGGTGGTATCTTAAAGTGGTTTTGATTTGAAACTCCCTGATGGCTAATGATGATGAACATTTTTTCATGTGTCTGTTAGCCATTTGTATGTTTTCTTTGGAGAAGTGTCTTTCCATGTCTTCTGCCCATTTTTTTACGTGATTATCTGTTTTGTGTGTGTTGAGATTGAGGAGTTCTTTAGAGATCTTGGATATCAGCCCTTTGTCTGTAGTGCCATTTGCGAATATCTTCTCCCATTCCTTGGGTTGCCTCTTTCTTTTCTTCTTTTTTTTTGTTTTTGTTTTTGTTTTTGTTTTTTTGTTGACTGTTTCCTTTGCTGGGCAGAAGCTTTTGATCTTGATTAAGTCCCCAAAATTCATTTTCAGTTTTGTTTCCTTTGCCTTTGGAGACATGTCTTGAAAGAAGTTGCTGTGCCTGAAGTTGAAAGAAGTTGCTGTGGCCTATGTTCTCCTCTATGATTTTGATAGATTCCTGCCTCACGTTGAGGTTTTTTTATCCACTTTGGGTTTATCTTTGTGTACGGTGTAAGAGAACAGTTGAGTTTCATTCTTCTATACATAGCTGTCCAATTTTCCCCTGCACCATTTATTGAAGAGACTAATATTTTTTTTCCACTGTGTATTTTTTTCCTACTTTGTCGAAGATTAGTTGACCATAGTGTTGAGGGTCCATACCTGGGCTCTCTACTCTGTTCCACTGGGTCTATGTGTCTGTTTTTGTGCCAGTACCATGCTGTCTTGGTGATTACAGTTTTATAGTAAAGCTTGAAACAGGCAACATGATGCCCCCAATTTTCTTTCTCTTTTTCAGCATCTTAGCAATTTGGGGTTTCTTCTGGTTCCATACAAATTTTAGGATTGTTTGTTTCAGCTCTTTGAAAAATGCCAGTGGAATTTTGATCGGGATGCCATTGAAAGTATCGACTGCTCTAGGCAGTATAGACATTTTAACAATGTTTATTCTTCCAATCCATGAGCATGGAATGGTCTTCCATCTTTTTGTGTCTTCTTTGATTTCTTTCATGAGTGTTCTGTAGTTCCTCGAGTACATATCCTTTACCTCTTTCATTAGGTTTATTCCCAGGTATCTTATGGTTCTTGATGCTATAGTAAATGGAATCGATTCTCTAATTTCCCTTTCTGTATTTTCATTGTTACTGTATAAGAAAGCCACCGATTTTTGTACATTGATTTTGTATCCTACCACATTACTGAGTTGCTGTATGAGTTCTAGTAGTTTGGGAGTGGAGTCTTTTGGGTTTTCCATATAAAGAATCATGTCATCTGCAAAGAGAGAGAGTTTGACTTCTTCTATGCCAATATGAATACATTTTATTTCTTTTTGTTGTCTGATTGCTGTTGCTAGAACTTCTAGTACCGTGTTGAACAACAGTGGCAAGAGTGGACATCCTTGTTGTGTTCCTGACCTCAAAGGGAAAGCTGTCAGCTTTTCCCCATTGAGGATGATATTTGCCATGGGTTTTTCATAGATAGATTTTATGAAGTTGAGGAATGTTCCCTCTATCCCTATACATTGAAGTGTTTTGATCAGGAACGGATGCTGGATTTTGTCAAATGCTTTTTCTGCACCAATTGAGAGGACCATGTGGTTCTTCTCTCTTCTCTTACTGATTTGTTCTATCACATTGATTGATTTGCAAATGTTGAACCACCCTTGCATCCCATGGGTAAATCCCAGCTGGTTATGATGGATAATCTTTTTATTTTTATTTTTATTTTTTTTTAAAGATTTTATTTATTTATTTGAGAGAGAGGCAGTGAGAGAGCATGAGTGAGGAGAAGGTCAGAGGGAGAAGCAGACTCCCCGTGGAGCTGGGAGCCTGATGCGGGACTCGATCCCGGGTCTCCGGGATCATGACCTGAGCCGAAGGCAGTCGTCCAACCAACTGAGCCATCCAGGCGTCCTGGATAATCTTTTTAATGTACTGTTGGATCCTGTTAGCTAGGATCTTGTTGAGAATCTTGGCATCAATATTCATCAGGGATATTGATCTGAAATTCTCCTTTTTGATAGGGTCTTTGCCTGGTTTGGGGATCAGGGTAATGCTAGCTTCATAGAAAGAGTCTGGAAGTTTTCCTTCTGTTTCTATTTTTTGAAACAGCTTCAGGAAAATATGTATTATTTCTTCTTTTTGGTAGAGTGCTCCAGGGAATCCATCATGTCCTGAGCTCTTGTTTTTTTGGGAAGTTTTTGATCACTGCTTCAATCTCATTACTAGATATTGGTCTATTCAGGTTGTCAGTTTCTCCCTGATTCAGTTTTGGAAGTTTATAGGTTTCCAGGAGTGCATCCATTTCATCTGGGTTGCTTAACTTATTGGCATATAACTGTTGATAATAATTTCTGATGATTGTTTCTGTTCCTTGGTGTTAGTCGTGATCTCTCCCTTTTCGTTCATAATTTTATTAATTTGGGTCCTCTGTATTTTCTTTTGGATTAGTTTGGCCAGTGGTTTATTGATCTAATTGATTCTTTCAAAAAACATGCTTCTAGTTTTGTTGATCTGTTCTACTGTATCTCTAGTTTCTATCTCATTGATCTCTGCTTTAATCTTGATTATTTCCCTTCTTGTGAATGGGATTGGCTTAATTTGTTGTTGATTTTCCAGTTCTTTAAGATGTAATGAGAGCTGGTGTATTCTGGATTTTTCAGTTTTTTTGAGTGAGGCTTGGATGGCTATGTTTTTCCCCTTTAAGACTGCCTTTGCCATATCACATAGGTTTTGGACCAATGTGTCTTCATTCTCACTGGTTTCCATGAATTGATTAGGTTCTTCTTTGATTTTCTTCTTGATCCAAACATTCTTAACCAGGGTGATCTTTAGCTTCCAAGTGTTTGAATTCCTTCCAAACTTTTTCTTATGGTTGAGTTCCAGTTTCAAAGCATTGTGGTCTGAGAATATGCAGGGAATAATTTCAGTCTTTTGGTGTCAGTTGAGCCTTGATTTGTGATCCTGTATGTGGTCTGTTCTGGAGAAAGTTCCATGTGCACTCGAGAAGAATGAGTCTTCTGTTGTTTTAGGGTGGAATGTTCTGTATATGTCTATGAGGTCCATCTGGTCCAATATGTCCTTCAGTGCTCTTGTTTCCTTATTGATTTTCTCCTTGGTGATCTGTCTGTTGCTGAGTGGTGTGTTAAGATCCCTTTCTATTAATGTATTCATATAAATATGACTCTTTATCTTGATTAACAGTTGGCTTATGTGGTTGGCAGCTCCCATATTGGGGGCATAAATATTTATAATTTTTAGATCTTCTTCGTGGATAGACCCTTTAAGAATGATGTAGTGTCCTTCTTTATCTCTGACTACAGTCTTTAAAGTCTAATTTATTTAAAATCTAATTTATCTGATATGAGAAGCTACCCCAGCTTTCTTCTGAGGCCCATTGGCATGAAAGATGCTTCTCCATCCCTTCATTTTCAGTCTGGATATATCTTTAGCTTCTGAATGAGTCTCTTGTAGACAGCATATGGATGGGTCCTGTTGTTTTATCCAATCTGCAACCCTGTGCCATTTTATGGGAGCATTTAGGCCATTCACGTTGAGAGTAATTATTGAAAGATGCATTTTTTATGGACATCATGTTGCCTATGAAGTCCTTGTTTCTATAGATTGTCTCTGTAAATTTCTGTTCTATGTCACTCTTGGTTTCTTTCTACTTTTATAGAACCCCCCTTAATATTTCTTATAGTGCCAGCTTGGTGGTCACATACTGTTTTAAACCTTTCCAGTCTTGGAAGCTCTTTATCTCTCCATGATTTTGAATGTCAACCTTGCTGGATAATGTATTCTTGGCTGTATGTTCTTCTTATTTAGTGCCCTGAATATGTCTTGCCAGCCCTTTCTGGCTTGTCAGGTTTCTGTGGACAGGTCTGATGTTATTCTGATGGACCTTCCTCTGTACGTAAGGAATCTCTTCCCTCAGCTGCCCTCAGAAGCTCTTGTCTAAAATTATGATTCATGAGTCACAATCAAGTGTCTTGAGGTTTTTCTAGATTTGTTGATCTTGGGGGCTATTATTTCTGCTCTAGGACATGAACGCTGATTCCATACCCCAGACTGGGAAAATTTTCATCCAGAATTTGTTCAACTATATCTTCTAGTCTTCTCTCTTTCTCCACCCCTCCACCCCCAGGGATCCCAATAATTCTGACATTAGAACGTTTCATGGTGTCATTTATTTCCCCAATTCTGTTTTTGTGGCTTCTAAGTTGTTTCTTCCATGCCTCCTGATCCTTTTTATCTATCAGTTTTTCCTCTAGATCACAAATCCTATCTTCTGCCTTTACCCAAGCTGTTAGAGTACTTAGATTAGATTGGAACTCATTGATAGCATTTTTAACTTCTTCCTGGGTGGCTTTCACTTCTGCCCTTAGAGATTCTATGTTGTCACTAATGGTTTTCTCCAACTTAGCCATTGCATGGATAATTGTTACCCTGTATTCCCTTTCTGACATACTGTTTATGTCCATATCCAATAGTTCTTATGGAGAAGGCACAATCTCTGCATTTCTCCTCTGTTGGGTGTTCCTCCTAGTTAATTTGGTGAGAGGTGGTTGAGGGCATGTGTAGCTGAAAATATCAACCACAGTCCAGGCAAGGTATACCCTGGAAGGCTTCAGAGCAATCGGAAGTCACCAGCAAAAAGAAAGAAAAAAGAAAAAAAAAAAAAGAGAGAGAGAGAGAGAGAAAGACAAAGAGAAGACCCAGCCAGAATGAGTCCTAAAAGTAGGATTTATAAGGCATACAAACAAAAAGACTGACAAAAGTAAATGACAAGGAAAAAAAAAAAAAAAAAGAACCCAGCCAAAATGAACCCCAAGTATGAGATTTATATAATACCAGAACAAAAACAAATACACAGAGACAGTGACAGAAGAAAAAGATGAGAGGGTGGTTATAAATCCTCAATGTGGGCGAGGAACTTTATTTTGATTCTTCCTGGTTGTATCTTGATATCTTTGTTAAAGGACTCAACTTTCCAGAGATAAAGGGAGATTAAAACTGGTTTATATATAGGGATAGTATTGATTAGGAAAAGAGGATTACCATGAAGCATATATCTATATGTATATTAAAAAATAGAAAAGAAAAAGAAAAACACAGGTATATGGATGAAAAAAGTTCAAGTTAAAGGTTATTATGGAATATGTTGTATTAAAACTCTAGTTGTAATGGTAAGTAGGTTAAAAAAAAGAACAAGAATAGTGAGAATGAATTAAAAATAAAAGTTGTAACTATGAAATATACAGGTTTTAGGGCAATATTGGGAACTTAATATATTGTTTTCCCCTGTTATTGGGGTTTTACAGTTTCATGAGGACCCTGTGTTGGTTATCCTCTCTTTGTTTTGGCTTCCTTTCTGGGGGAGGGGCCTGCCACGTGTTTTTCAGTCAATCTTGCTTGGGTTGAATCCTCTTGCCCACTATCAAGGGGTTGGGCTCCGGTGAAAACCGGTTTTTCAGGCTTTTGTTCTCTGGAGGTTTTTGTTCTTTGGCAGCTTTTTGTGGCTTCTTGGAGATTTAGTGGAAAACAAACTGCTCCCAGACCTCCTTCTCAGAGAGAAGCCTCAGTCTGCTCCCCTCTGGGTGGTCCAGAACACACTCCCCCTCTGCAAACTCCTCTGAACCGTGCAACCTCCCACAGGCAGTGCATGTCCACAGCCTCTCTCTCAAGGGTGGCCCAAGTGCCCACTTGTCTCTGCACCCCTGTGCTACTAAAACCATGAGCAATATTGGTACAGGGAGCCTGCTTCCAGTGGCTGACTTTGCCAGGACTGCTGTCTGGGATCCAGACCTCACAGTTGCGTGGGCCACTGCTGAGGGATCCCAACCAGAGATTGCACTTAGTTCCTTCAAGCCTGGGCTGGGAGCATCCAGACTCTTGGCCAGTCCTAGGGACTGCTGGCTAGCACTTGCACAGAGCTTTCTCAGGCGTAGATGGGAGTGGTCAGACCCTGGTTGCGTGGATGGGAGTGGTCAGACCCTGGTTGCGCAGTGCTCACAGAGCATAAAAGGCTGTAGTTCTAGAGAGTGCAGGCTGTTACCCACACCAGACTCCCTCATGTGGGGATGGGAGTACATCCAGCTGAGTGGTGGTGCAAGCTGCTCAACCCTGAGGGCTCAGGGACTAGAAGCTGGAGGCTCCCCCACACTCTCTGCACCAGTGGTCACTGGCAGTGGCTGTCCTGGGTCTGTGGGCTTAGGTCTGTGCCTGTGACTGCCTGATTCCACCAGTTGCCCCTTAAGATCTTTTGTTCTTTTTGAGTGCTTTTAACCAGACTCCAAGTTAATGCTTGTCCCCAATCACGGGGCGCTTTTGTATTGGGGTATTACTTTCCAATGTGTCACTTCTGGTGGCTCCCTCCCCCTTCTGTTTATCCTCTGCAATCAGTCTGAGCATTCCCACTCTGCTTTACCTCTCCACTGTGTCTTCTTCCCCCACAGAGATCCAAAAGTGTATAATCCTACATCTCAGGCTGATTTCATTGATGTTCAGAGTGTTCTGGTAGATATTTAGTTCACTTTTGGGGATGGGTTGAAACAAGATCTACTTCTCCACCATTTTGCCCCTCCTCTCCATATCTTTCAATAGTTACTGTGAGTGTAAATGGGGTAAATGCCCCAATCAAAGACACAGGGTATCTAATTGGATAAAAAAAAAACAAGACCCATTCATATGCTGTCTGCAAGAGAACAATTTTAGACACAAATATGCCTCCAGATTGACAGAAGGGGGTGGAAAACCATTTATTATGCTAATAATGGACATCAAAAGAAAGCTGGGGTGGCAATCCTTATATCAGAAAAATGCAATTTTAAACCAAAGACTAGTAAGAGATGAGGAAGGACACTATATCATACTTAAAGGGTCTATCCAATAAGAAGATCTAACAATTGTGAACATTTATACCCCTAACATGGGAGCAGCCAGTTAATAACAAAATTAAAGAAACACATTGATAATGATACAATAATAATAGGGGACTTTTAACTCCCACCTCACTGCCATGGACAGATCATCTAAGCAAAAATATCAATAAGGAAATAAGGGCTTTGAATGACACAGTGGACCAGATGGACTTTACAGAGATTATTCAGAACATTCTATCCTAAAGCAACAGAATACACGTTCTTCTCAACTGCACATGGAACATTCTCCAGAATAGGTCTGGATCACAAATACTGGATCACAAATCAAGTCTCAACTTTTACCAAAAGATTGGGATCATTCCCTGCATATTTTTGGATCACAGTGCTTTGAAAATGTAACTCAATCACAAGATGAAATTTGGAAAGAACTCAAATACATGGAGGCTAAAGAGCATCCTACTAAAGAATGAATGAATGGGTCAACCAGGAAATTAAGGGAGAATTTTTAAAAAATGGAAACCAATGAAAATTAAAACACAGCTGTTCAAAACCTTTGGAATGCAACAAAGGTGGTCCTAAGAGGGAATTATATTTCTCAAGAAACAAGAAAGTTCTCAAATACACAACCCAACTTTACACCCAAAGGAGCAAGAAAGAGGACTGCAAATAAAGGCTAAACCCAGCAAGAGAAGAGAAATAATAAAGATTAGAGCAGAAACTGATGAATTAGAAACCAAGAGAACAGTAAAACAGATCAACAAAACTTGGATCTGGTTCTTTGAAAGAATTAATAAGATTGTAAACCCCTGACCAGACTTTTGAAAAAGAAAAGAGAAAGGACACAAGTAAAGAAAATCATGAATGAAAGAGTAGGGGCACCTGGGTGACTCAGCTGTTAAACATCTGCCTTCGGCTCAGGTCGTGATCCCAGAGTCCTAGGAGTGAGCCCTGCATCAGGTTCCCTGCTTGGCAGGAAGCCTGCTTCTCCCTCTCCCTCTGCTGCTGCCCTGCTTGTGTTCCCTCTCTCGCTGTGTCTCTCTCTGTTAAATAAATAAATAAAATTAAAAAAAAAAAAAAGAAAGTCATGAATGAAAGAGTAGAGATCAAAACCAACACTGAAGAAATACAATTTTAAGAATATGGTATGAGCAACTACACACCAACAAATTAGGCAATCTGGAAGAAATGGACACAATCCTAGAGATGTACAAACTACCAAAACTGAATCAACAAGAAATAGAAAATCTGAACAGGCCCATAACCAGCAAGAAAATTGAAGCAGTAGTCAAAAAATCTCCCAAAATCTCCCAGCCCCTCCCTGGGGCTGGATGGCTTCCCAGGGAAATTCTACCAAACATTTATTTATTTATTTTATTATTTTTGTTCTTTTAAAAATGCCTTTATTACACATTTAAAATCTAGGGAACCTCCTTTTCCCCTTACCCAATGAGTTCGTTAATATAAACATTGGAACAAGTTCTTCATTTAAAAATATCATTTATGAATTTGTAAAAGATGATATCCACGGACACCAGTCAACTTCTACTAGGCAGTGCAATCCTCAGTCACCATGCCAAGGTCAGCAAGATTGCCTCACCATCCAGAATTTATAGGTTAATTCCTGCCCCAAAAGACACTTCTGGATGAGTCCCCACATTTTCCATTAGAGGTGATGTTGACTTTTCCTGACCCACTGGCTTTTGGGATGTTGCCCCATGTTTACTACCGTTACTCTTTTTCTCTTTTTGAACAAAGGTGAATACAAAATTTCTTTGAATGTAGCAGGATATCAGGAGGTAACGAGTCATATTTAAATTTGCCAGCACATAAGTGATTGAACTTTCGATGAGAGTGACCCATGGGTGCTCTTCAACCTGATTACAAAAAAGAGAGATGGTAAAGGAACTCAAAGAAATCCAACATCCCTCCAGATACAGGACAGCCAGTTCCTAAATAGATTTCATAATTTCGGGGTTTCTGGTAATACAGATAAGGCTTTTGTTTAATTCTGACATGAAACTAGCACTGGTTACAGATTACAGACACATCCTCAAAACCACGAATCAACATGAAAAGCATGATAAGCCCTCCAAACAAGCCAACAACCTTCTTTATTTCAGATCTCAACCCAAGATGCCAGAGGAAACAGATACATCTATTAAATATTTAAAGAAAAAATAATACCTATTCTTCTGAAGCTGTTTCAAAACATCAGAATGGAAGAAAGTCTTCCAAACTCTTTCTATGAGGCCAGCATAACCTTGACCCCAAAACCAGACAAAGACTCCACCAAAAAGGAGAATCACAGACCAATATCCCCGATAGACATGGATGCCAAAGTTCTCACCAAAATACTAGCCAATAGGATCCAACAGTACATTAAAAGGATTATTCACCATAACCAAGTGGAATTTATTCCTGGGCTGCAAGGGTGGTTCAGCATCCCACAAATCAATTAATGTGATACAATACATAAATAGAAGAAAGGACAAGAACCATATGATCTTCTCAATAGATGCAGAAAAAACATTTGACTAAGTACAGTATTCTTTCTTGATTAAAATTCTTTGCAGTGTAAGGATAGTAGGAATATACCTCAATATCATAAAAGCCGTATATGAAAAGACCACAGAAAATATCATTCTCAATGGGAAAAAACTGAGAGCTTTTCCCCTAAGGTCAGGAACATGGCAGGAATGTCCTCTATCACCAGTGCTGCTCAACATAGTACTAGAAGTCCTAGCTTCAGCAGACAACACAAAGAAATAAAAGGCATCCAAATTAGACAAAGAAGTCAACTCTCACTCTTTTCAGATTACATGATACTCGATGTGGAAAACCCAAAAGACTGCACCCCAAAATTGCCAGAACTCCTACAGGAATTCAGCAAAATGCCAGGATATAAAATCAATGCACAGAAATTAGTTGCATTTCTATACACTAACATTGAGACAAAAGAAAAAGAAATTAAGGAGTTGATCCCATTTACACTGCACTCAAAACCATAAGATACCTAGTAATAAACATAACCAAAGAAGCAAAGTATCTGTACTCAGTAAACTATATAACCCTCGTGAAAGAAATTGAGGAAGACACAAAGAAATGAAAAACATTCCATGCAAATATTGTTAAAATGTCTATGCTGCCCAGACCAATCTACACATTCAGTGCAGTCCCTATCAAAATACCATCAACTTTTTTCACAGTATTGGGACAAATAATCCTAAAATTTGTATGGAATCTTAAAAGACCCTGACTAGCCAAAAGAATGTTGAAAAAGAAAACCAAAGCTGGCGGCATCACAATTTCAGACTTCAAGCTCTATTATAAAGCTGTAATCATCAAGAACTTAAGGTACTGGCACAAAAACAGACAAATAGATCAATGGAACAGAATAGAGAACCCAGAAATGGACCCAAACTCTATCATCAACTAATCTTTGATGAATCAGGAAGGACTATCCAATGGAAAAAAGACAGTCTCTTCAAAAAATGGTGTTGGGAAAATTGGAAAGCCACATGCAGAAGAATGAAACTGGACCATTTCCTTACACTGTACACAAAAATAGACTCAAAACGGATGAAAGACCTAATATGAGCAGGAATCCATCAAAATCCTAGAGGAGAACACAGACAGCAACATCTTTGAACTCAGCTGCAGCAACTTCTTACTAGACACATCTCTTGGGACTTCATGAAAAGCTTTTGCACAGCAAAGGAAACAGTTGACAAAACCAAAAGACAACTGAAAGAATGGGAGAAGATGTTCACAATTTTTTTTTTATCAGCTAAAGTGCTAGTACCCATGACCTATAAAGAACTTACCAAACTCAACACCCCCCAAAAAACAAATAATCCAGTAAAAAAAAGGACTGAAGACATGAAGAGATATTTCTCCAAGAAGACATCTAAATGGCCAACAGGGACATGAAAAAATGCTCAACATTACTTGGCATCAGGGAAATACAAATCAAAACCACAATGAAATACCACCTAACACCAGTCAGAATGGCTAAAATTAATAAGTCAGGAAATGACAGACATTGGCAAAGATGTAGAGCAAGGGGAACCCTCTTACATTATTGGTGGAAATGTGAGCTGGTACAGCCACGCTGGAAAATAGTATGGAGATTCCTTAAAAAGTTGAAAATAGAGCTACCCTACAGTCCAGCAATTGCACTACTGGGTATTTACCCCAAAGATACAAATGCAATGATCTGAAGACCATATATATATATATGTATATATATATATATATATATATATATATATATATATATATATATATATAAATAAAACTCAGTCATAAAAAAAAAAGAAATCTTGCCATTTGCAACAACATGGATGCAACTAGAGGGTATTGTGTTAAATGAAATAAGTCAATCAGAGAAAGACAATTATCATATGATCTCACTGATACATGAAATTTAAGAAACAAAACAGAGGATCATAGGGGAAGAGAGGAAAAAATAAAACAAGGTGAAACCAGAGAAGGAGACAAACCCTAAGAGACTCTTAATCAATGGAAACAAACTGAGGGTTGCTGGAGGGGTGAAGAGTGGATGATTGGTGTAACTGGGTGATGGACATTAAGGAGGGCATGTGATGTAAAGAGCACAGGGTATTATATAAGACTACAGAATCACAGACCTGTACCTCTGAAACCAATAATACCGGATATCTTAGTTAACTGAATTTAAATTAAAAAAAAAAAAGAAATGACAAAGTTAAGTGAGCATGTTTGGCAACATACATATTCTTTACAATTTATTTATAAAATGAAATTAATGAATGTCATTTAATAAAAAAAGTTCAAGGAAAAAAAGAAAAAGGAATCCATTGATATTAATCAATAGTAGTAGAGTATTTTAACACCCTACTTATATCAAGGGACATATCACCTACAGAAAATCAATAAGGAAACAATGGCTTTGAATGACACAGTGGACCAGGTGGACTTAACGGATAATATTTATCCTGAAAGAGCAGAATACACATTCTTCTCAAGTGCACATGGGACATTCTCCAGAATAATCAAATTAGCCCACAAACAGACATTAACAAACACAAGAAAACTAAAATCACCAAGCACCTTTTTTGACCACAATGCTATGAAACTACAAGTCAACCACAAGAAAAAAATCTGGAAAGACAACAAATACAAGGATGTTAAACGACATGTTATTAAACAATGATGGGTCAACCAAGAAGTCAGAGATGAAAATTTAAAAAAATACATGAAACAAATGAAAGTGAAAACACTATGGTCTAAAACGTTTGGGATGCAACAAAAGCAGTCCTAGTCCTAAGAGATTGGAAGTATATAGTAATATACAAACCTACCTTAAGAAGCAAGAAAAATCTCAAATAACCTAAATTTTCACTTCAAGGAGCTAGATAAAGAACAATAAACAAAGGCTAAAACCAGCAGAAGGAAGGAAATAATAAAGATTAAAGTAGATATAAATGATATAGAAACTAAAAACAGATCACACACACACCAAACAAACAAACAAAACCCAATAGAACAGATCAATGAAACCAGGAGTTGGGGAAAATTAATAGGATTGACAAACTTCCAACCAGACTTATCAAAAAAGAGAAGAGAAAGGACCCAAATAAATAAAATCACAAAGAGAGGAAAAAATAACATCCAACACCACAGAAATACAAATGATTATAAGAGAGTATTATGAAAAACTATATGCCCAACAAATTGGACAACCTAGAAAAAATGGATAAATTCCCAGAAACATATAAATCGCCAAACTAAAACAGGAATAAATAGAAAACTTGAGACTGATAACCAGCAAAGAAACTGAATAAGTAATCAAAAAACTCCTAATAACAAAAGTCCAGGATCAGATGGCTTTACAGGCAAATTCTACCAACCATTTAAAGAAGAGTTAATACCTATTCTTCTCAAACTATTCTAAAAAATAGAAAAGGAAGGAAAACTTCCACTTTCATTCTATGAGGCCAATATTACCACTACCAAAACCAGATAAAGACACCACTAAAAAGAAGTACTTCAGGCCAATATCCCTGATGAACATCGATACGAAAATCCTCAATAAATTACTTGCAAACTGTGGGCACCTGTGTGGCTCAGTTAGTTAAGCAACTGCCTTCAGCTCGGGTCATGATCCCAGAGTCTGGGATTGAGTCCTGCATCAGGCTCCAAGAAGCACAGGGAGTCTGCTCCCTGTTCATGGATCAAAAGAACAATTATTGTTGAAATGCCAACAGTACCCAATACTATCTACACATTTAATGCAATCCCTATCAAAATTATAACATTTTCCACAGAGAACAAACAATCATAAGATTTGTATGGAACCACAAAAGACCTCAAATAGCCAAAGCAATCTCAAAAAAGAAAACCAAAGTAAAGCCATTACAATTCCAGACTTCAAGTTATATTATAAAGCTGTATTAATCAAAACAGTTTGGTAGTAGCACAGAATTAGTCACATAGATCAATGGAACTGAATGGAAAACCCAGAAGTATACCCACAACTATATGGTCAATTAATCTTTGACAAAGCAGGAATGAATATCCAATGGGGAAAAAAAACATAAAAAAAAAAAACGTATCGCCTCACACTTGTCAGAATGGCTAAAATCAACAACACAACAAACAATAAGCATTGGTGAGGATGTAGAGAGAGGGAATCCTCTTGCACTGTTGGTGGAAATGCAAACTCCTGCAGCCACTCTGGAAAACAGTGTGGGGGTTCCTCAAAAATTTAAAAATAGAACTACCCGACAATCTAGGTATTGCACTACTAGGTATTTACTGAAAGAATACAAAAATACTAATTCAAAGGGATGCATACACTCAGATGTTTATAGCAGCATCTACAATATACAAATTACAGAATAGCATGTGATAATTGGTGAATGGATAAAGAAGATGTGGTGTGTGTGTACACATACACAGATACACACACACACTGGAATATTACTCAACTATAAAAAAGAATGAAATCTTGCCATTTGCAATGGCATGGGTGCAACTAGAGAGTATTATGCTAAACAAAATAAGTCAGTCCAAGAAAGACAAATACCATATGATTTCACTCATATGTGGAATTAAATGAAACAAATAAGCAAAAGGAGAAAAAAAGAGAGAAAGAGATGAACTAGAAACAGACTCTTAAGTACAGAGAACAAACTGATGGCTACCAGAAGGGAGGTGGATGGGGGTGGGTGAAGTAGACAAAGGAGATTAAGGCATTCACTTGTTGTGATGAACACTAGGTGATGTATGGAAGGGTTGAATCACTATATTGTACAACCTGAAACTAATATTACACTGTATGTTAACTAACTGGAATTTAAATAAAAACTTGAAAAAATCTTTAAAATGTTATTGTTTTAATGCAATAATAATTACATAATTACAATTACATTACATTACAATTACATTAAATAAACAAATGTTATTGTTTAACAACACCTTAAAAGGTATTGACAATGGAGGTGTAAGTTGTGGTTGAATTCTATATATACTTTTAACGTAAAGCCAAAAATAATTTCCTACTAAAGTAGATATGGAGCATGAGAGGGAGATAAAAATCAAATTATGGTACCAGGTATATGTTTTGAGCAACTGGAAGGAGGGGTATGCCATTTCCTGAGTAGGGGAAGACCATTGAAGAAAAATATTTGGATAGGAGATAAGAAGTTTGAACATTTCCAGTTAAAATCATGTATCAGATATCCAGATAGAGATATCAGGTAGGATCTTGGATATATGAGCTATGAATTTTGAGGGAAGGACTCAGAGAAATAAACTTTGGAATTGTCAGTATATAAATGATATTTAAAATCTTGAAACTGGATGAAATCATCAATGTGGGCAGCATGGATATAGGAAAGGCTATGCACTGAGTCCTGATGCCCTCCAATCATTGATAGACAGAGGGATAAGGAAGAACCAACAAAGAAGACTGTGATAAAATGGCCAGTGGAGTAGGACAAAAACCAAGTGAGTGTACAACCATTTTAAAATGGGTGAAATTGCAGTACAATTGAATCCTGAATGTAATGGCCTAGTGGAAATGGGAACATTGATGATGCGGGTAGAGGATACAAATTGCTGGAGTGATGTCCTTGAATAGGCAAGAAAGTATGGGATTAAAATACTAGACAACATGTTGGTCTAGATAGGGGCAGGGACAGTTCATTCATTGTAGCAAAAAGGAAGGTAACATATGGCACAGATACCAAATGATGGGTAGATACTGTGGTGGGAAGTTCTCAAGGTTCTCTTTTGACAGACAGATAAGGTCACTGGAAAAAGGAAGAGAGATCAAGGAACTGAGAGGACATGGTAAATACTATAATCACCAAGAATTATAATATCAGTGTTGGATAGAATGACAATGAGCTCATGGCCAAAATATTTAAGGAATAAGGAAGATTCTTCAAGGGGCACTCCTAGGATGACAGATGGTGGTATTATGGTGGGAAGATATGAGATTCAAGATGGAATTTTTCGGGAAGAGGATGGGAAAATGATCTAGAAGCAGTAAAGAACCATAAGAGGACATTTAGCCTACTTCCAGACCCAGTGGTTTGAGCAACCTGAAAGGAATAAGTGGCACTCTAATGAGGGTGTAGAGAAGAAGCTTTGTTCCCAGGGATGAGACAGAGACATGTAGAAACATGAAAATGCAAGGAATAAGGTTTGAGTTGTCACAAGGACTAGTAACTAGAGTGCTATAGAAGTTTAGTGTGCAGGAAAGAGGAATGCTAAAAGTCCTAGAAGGTAAGGACAGACCTGTAAAACATAGGCTTTATCTGCCCAAATGCCAATAGCATCCCCTATAAGGAATCTAAAGGTAGAACATATATTAAGGAGGAGCTGGAGGATTCTCTTAGTTGGGTTCCTCCAGGAAGCAACATTGATTTTAAGTAATTTATTTGGAGGTGCTGTGAAAACTAGTAAAGGAAGAGAAAGGTGATCTAGGGAAAAGAAATCAACCAGTGGTGCACTATAAGCCAGGTACCTTAGTCAGTAACTGTAGCTTAATATTATGGGAAGTTAAAAATGGGAGAAACTGAAAAAGGAACAAAATGCACTTCACACAATTATTCAGTGTCAAGGGTGAGAGAGCTGAAGTAGATATACACCAACATCTGAGAGTCCTTGGTTGAGGGATACAGATACTTGGTTGAGGGATATGGGAAAAGCATTAACCACCTCTGTAAAAGATGTATAATGAAGGTTTATCTGTAGAATAAATTATAACAAACAGAATTGCAGGGTCTGAGGACAAGTACATTTGTGATTTTGATAGACATCTCCAAATTGTTCACCACATAGCATATACTTAGATTCATACCAGAAATGTATGTTTATTTCTTCATGCCTTCCCCAAACTTATAATCTGTTAAACTCTTTGCTTTTTACCAGTCTTTTGGTTAGATGAGTATTTCAGTGTAATTTTAATTTTCATTTATCTTATTATGAGATTGGGGAGATTAACATATTTAGAAGCCTTTTTATTTCCTTTTCTGCAAGTTAATATTTTTTTGTCTATCAGTCTTTTTCTTATTGATATGTAGAAAACCAGGCCTTGTGATATGTGGTGCAAATATTTTTCTAGTTTATTTTGTGTTTTTATTGTGAATCCTTATGGAATTCTGTCCATTACTCTCTCCAGTACTGGTCCACGCCTCCATTGCTCCCACTGGGGCTAGAGCTCTGGCCTCCTACCAAATTTCTACTTCCATTCCTCCTGGATATTATTCTCTTTGTACAACACAGAATGGCCTTCATAAAATATGAATCAGATCATACCACATCCCTACTAAAAATACCCCAAGGACTACTTCTCTGCACACATAAATCTAAACCCTACACCATGGCCATCATGACCCTGTGTGGTTCACACCTTTTCTACTCTTTGAACTAATCTTCATCTCTCTGTGCAAAGAATTACCTTCTTTTAGACCCTGGAACAAGCTGAATTTGTTCATGCTTTATGGCTTTTGTGCTTTGTATTTAATATTCCTTGTGGCTGGAATGTTCTCTCTCCAAATTATACATGGTTCTCTTTCTTCCCTATTTGGCCATCAGCATGCACATCACCCCCTGAAAGGGGCCTACCCACTCCATAAGAGTCAAAATGGCATACACACCCATACCAAACTTCCAGTTTTCAGGTCTCTCCCCACCTCTATATTTTATCTTTGTTGTTGTACTTAGCATAATGTCTAGAATATAATAGACTCTTAATATTTTACCGAAAAGTATGCCTCAGAATTAAAGGATATTTCTTACATTCAGATTCTTGTAAGTCATTCATAATTTATGGTATTTTCTAAATTATTTTAAACAAAATTGTATGGGGAATACAATTAAGTAGAAATGGCCAAAATCAGTGCTAGTTTTAAAACTATGTTTATATAGGTAACTTGGCTGAACTATTTTAAAGGGGGGGGAGGTGGAGGAGACACAATAATGCAAACAGATTTAGTTTTTTGGTGTGGGGAGGCTATGACTTTAAAACTATGCAGTCAATCAGAAACATGCCTCTCAAATATCACTTAAAAAGCAATGTAGGGGAGCAGGTAAAATGGGTAAAGGGGATCAAAGATACAAATTTTTAATTAAAAATAAAGAGGTCATAGGGTTGTGAGGTACAGGATAAGGAATATAGTCAATAATAATGCAACAACTTTGTATGATGACAGATGGTATTTAGATTTATGGGGATCATTGCATACTGTGTAAAAATATAGAATTGCTATGATGTACACCTGAAACTAATAGGTATTGTATATCAATTACATGTCAGTTTACAAAAAGGCAATGTTACAAGCACAAATATTGTGGAAATAGATTTTTAAAAACCTGTCCTAACGAATGACTAGATACTTGTAGCTTAGAATAAAAATGATAGTTGGGGCCCCTGGGTGGCTCAGTGGGTTAAAGCCTCTGCCTTCGGCGAGGTCATGATCCCAGAGTCCTGGGATTGAGCCCTGCATCAGGCTCTCTGCTCAGCAGGGAGCCTGCTTCCCTTCCTCTCTCTGTCTGCCTCTCTGACTGCTTGTGATCTCTCTCTGTCAAACAAAATCTTTAAAAAAAAATTATAGTTGATACAATTATACACATTTTTAAAACGCTCTCATTCAAATAATTTTAATAATATCATATGCTTTGAAAACTACTAGAAGATGATAAAAGAAGCCTCAATTTCTTGAGTCTACTTATGAACCGTATTTGCTGGAAGATAGCTTGACTCACAATAGATTTATAACAAGAAACAAATTTTTGTTTTTATAAGCTATGAAGACTTGGGGTTGTAGGGTTTTATTTTTGTTTTTGTTTTTTTAAAGATTTTATTTATTTGACAGAGAGAGATCTGTTTTTTTGTTTTTTTTTTTTACCAAAGTATAATACAGCCTATACAAATACAACTATCTACAATATAACCATGAGTCAGCCTAGCTATCTAAAGGTAGATTCACATGGTTTATATCTTTTCAATTTCCCCTACATTCTTTTAAGGACAAAGCAATATATAAAATAATGCTTATATAAATAAGTAACTCTGAAAATGCTGCCCAGAAATATCCTCATCTATAACTCATAACTTATAAGTATAAAATTTAAAAACTATTATTTTTTGAAAATTAAATTAATTCCTTAATATTATCAATCATATAGAGTTTATACTAATTTGTTTTAAAATATCATAACCATAGTGTTTAAAAACTAAGCCTGTAGATCTTATTTTTTTTAAGATTTTATTTATTTATTTTACAGAGAGAGAGATCACAAGTAGGCAGAGAGGCAGGCAGAGAGAGAGAGAGGAGGAAGTAGGCTCCCCACCGAGCAGAGAGCCAGATGTGGGGCTCGATCCCAGACCCTGGGATCATGACCTGAGCCAAAGGCAGAGGCTTTAACCCACTGAGCCACCCAGGCGCCCCTGTAGATCTTATTTTTTAAATGTCTGCATTTTTTGCAAGAAATATGAAAAACAAATGTTAAAAAAAACTTTTCTTGTTTTATTCTAAAACATGAAAAGAATACACATGGTCACCTGAACTTGGAGTTAGGAGTATTGATTTACCAGATGGAAGCGTTTGTCCATACTCTTTTTTTTTTTTTTAAGATTTTATTTATTTATTTGACAGACAGAGATCACAAGTAGGCAGAGAGGCAGGCAGAGAGGGGGCAGGGAAGCAGGCTCTCCACTGAGCAGAGAGCCCGATGTGATGTGGGGCTCAATCCTAGGACCCTGAGATCATGACCTGAGCTGAAGGCAGAGGCTTTAACCCACTGAGCCACCCAGGTGCCTCTGTCCATACTCTTAATGTAAAGAATCAAATCTTCATTTTAATCAAATATGTTAAAACCATGTCCTAGAAATACCTGCTTTAGTTACTTTAATAACATTTTTTAGCAGGATGTATTTTTACTAATAAACTATATTTTCTATATTCCCATCTTCCATTGGATATGAGGATTTCTCAAAGTTTGGTTTGAGACTATTTGTGGAAATGCTACTTCCCTCTTCTTTGTGCATGCTATACAGTAATCTGCTCCCTTGGAGAACCAGAGTTTTGACTGAGCTATGGTTAGTGGGGAGTGATGGCATTCTCTGAGGTGAAGGTAGCATAGCAAAAAGCTCATCATTCCCATTTGGAAATGTCCAGTCCTATTTCCTATATCCACTGCCTCTAGATTCATTCACCAAGAGAAACAGGACCAGGGCAAATTTCTTGCCATATTGTACCAACATGTGCTACCACATCTTTCTGTATAGCAGTTTATTTTTCTGTTTACAATTCTTGATCCTAGAATTTTATCTCAGACCAGAATGTTTTCACTATGATATGTAGGAATTCTATAATTATATATATTGGTATGAGAGTCTAAATGATTACCAATAATGGCTTCTATTATTATTTACCATTTTATTAAAAAGAAAAAAGTATGTTTTATTGCTTACAGTATTCTACAAACCCTTCATTTGTTTTAATTATGAAGTTGTTATTGTGAAGACACTCTTTAATCATCATCATCTAGCTTGGAAATTTCATAAACTCAATTACTAAGGTAATGTCTATGGCCTGGTTTATAATAATATGCCTTAAATTAGCCATGATTCCAAAAAAGAGACAGCATGGTGTGGTGGTAGACCAAGTATCTCTATAAGAAGCTGTTGTTCTGGATTCTCATGCCCCTTAAGCTGCAGTAAGACTCAGCATAACATTGAACTTCACTCCATAAAATGAAGATACAGGTATAGTTACATCTTACTGATTAGAATGCGGGTTACAGCAAGATGATCTTTTCAGGCCTCATCTAAAAATAAAACCATTAGCTCACTTATAATTAGGGTCATATTAAGAACTGAAAATTGTAGGGACACCTGGGTGGCTCAGTTGGTTGGGCGGCTGCCTTTGGCTCAGGTCATGATCCCAGCGTCCTGGGATCGAGTCCTACATCGGGCTCCTTGCTCGGCGGGGAGCCTGCTTCTCCCTCTGCCTTTGCCTGCCACTCTGTCTGCCTGTGCTTGCTCTCTCTCCCTCTCTCTCTGACAAATAAATAAATTAAAAAAAATTAAAAAAAAAAGAACTGAAAATTGTAGAAAATGCCTGACTCTTTCAGGTGGAGATTTATTTGGCCAGATATAATATGTCTATCTATCTAAAATGCCTAGCTGGATAGAAAAAATTACTGATCCATTAAAAAAAGTACTCAAGCTAACAAAAGATGTTTTAAATTTTGTTAGTGAATACTATGGTTCTGGGAAAGAAAGAAGAAGAAAAGCCAATGAATGTGAATCAGACAGGTATTATAAGGAATGACTTCATATTTTTCCCTTGCATGTGGTACAGAAGGATGGGTAAGGACTTATTCCAAGTTTTCCAGGTCCAGGTTGCTGTGTCTGGGGACTAAAAGAAAAGCAGTGGAACTAGACTGAAAAGGAAAGCTGTTTTGGTACTCTAAGGCAGTTTCCACCCACTTTAAGTCTTCACTTCCCAAAGAGAGTACATTTAGTTTTGGGAAAGTACTGACTGATAGAACACCTTGCTACTAACACTCTGGGATCAGTTGGGATGGAACGGGGCCGGGGGGGGTGGGGGACAAACCTTCAGCCAGTTCATTAAAAACACATGTTTGAAATCTCTTTTTGATTTGTGGCTTTTCTCGATGACTTTTCCAGACATCTGCTTTTATTTTCCTACAAGTTATTTAAAAGGATAATGAAAGGTGGGTAAAAAAGATTGTTCAGGCTCTATGGGGGAAAAGAAAGTATAGATTATTTTTGTCCTTGCTTTGATCATTCTTTCCATGACTCTCTAGTCAGCTTCATAAACTAATACTAAGATCGAAACATAACAATTTCTGTTATCATTCTGAACGAGTATCTGCCAGAGTAAGTGTGCTGAGTTTCTTTTCATTGGCCTATTCAGGAGCAGAGTTCTTAGAAAACATAACATAGAACTCCCATATCTCTATTCATTAAAAACTGATATGTCACTGACAAGGGTTCCATGACTCTCAGCATATATAACTGCTTTGAAATAAGACTCAAGCATCATTTCTTTTTATTCAGTTACAGACATGTACCCGTTGTCCTTAATGATCTCATTTTCCCTACTTTCGTTGTCTCTAGTTCCTCCATGCCAGAAATAGTAGTGTCCTTCTTATGCTGGACCAGGCTGACCCCAGTTCCATAGCAGAGCTTGACCAGATCAAAAAGTTAGAGCAGTTTTGTTAGCACCACTGTAGATAGAGCCTACAACTATTCTTCCTGGCTTATAATTGGCTTGATCCTTGGAAGCTCTTGGATTGAAGCATATGAATATTTTATTGCAGATTTTTCCCTCCCTGTTACAATCTTAGTCTAGATCATGAATTTGCCCTGCTTCTTTGCTGGACTTGAGATACTCCCCGAATTGGAGTTTACTTGGCTATAGTTCCAATTCCTTATTTGGCTTGCATCAGGCCTCTTTTCTTTGGACCCTGGCTCCTGACAAGAGGCTTCTTGTGAAGAGAGTTATAATCAACATCAGATGGATTGCTAGTGTTCTTCTTCCCCTGACTGATGGAAACCCTTAGTTATACATGTTGCTCATTTCTTAATCTGCCAAATTTATGATAGCATGGCATTTATCTCTATATGGACATACAAATGCATTTGTTTCCAGTATTCTAAGATAGGCTCAGTAGAGATTAAGGTATTATATCTCTAACTTTCCCTGGAATCCTCAAATACAAATAGAAGGAGGTAGTCTGAAGCACTTTGAAGCCCTTGAAGCCACTATTCAATTGACCTAGAGAATTGTACTTATTGTTTGTACTTGTCCTTCCTCTTCTGGATCTATGACATGCCTGAATGACACTTCATATATCCACCTGAAGCTAATAAAAATGACTGCTCATATTCCATCACTTGATGGTTTCCAGACTCCCCATAACTTCAGAAGGCATTCCTTCTCCTAATAATCCATTTCATACCATTTACTAAAAGTATTTTTCTATTGACACAAGTTTTTTTTTGCATTTATTTATTTTTTTAATTTATTTTTTTATTTTTTTATTTCTTTTCAGTGTAACAGTATTCATTGTTTTTGCACCACACCCAGTGCTCCATGCAATACGTGCCCTCCCTAATACCTACTACCAGGCTCCCCTAACCTCCCACCCCCTGCCCCTTCAAAACCCCCAGGTTGTTTTTCAGAGTCCATAGTCTCTCATGGTTCACATCCCCTTCCAATTTCCCTCAACTCCCTTCTCCTCTCCATCTCCCCATGTCCTCCGTGTTATTTGTTATGCTCCACAAATAAGTGAAACCATATGATAATTGACTCTCTCTGCTTGACTTATTTCACTCAGCATAATCTCTTCCAGTCCCGTCCATGTTG